>MU380158.1:47708-292382 GCA_022495085.1 Xylaria sp. FL1042 | reverse complement strand
TAAAAATAATTTATATTTAGCTTATAATAATAATAATTATTTAATAAAAAGTTTTTAATATATAAATAAAATAATATTAAAAAAAAATTATAAAAAGCTATAAAAAATAACTAAATAATTATTATAATAAAATAATTAAAAAAAAATAAATTTAATAAATTTAATAAAAAAAAAGTAAAAATAATATTTTTAAATTAATTTAGTTAAAAATATTAAAACATTAATAATTAATAATTATAATAATTATTTAAAAAAAAAAATAATTATAATTTTAGCTATTAAATAAAAATATCTTAAGCATAAGCTTTAAAGTATAAATATTTTATACCACCGTTTATATAAATAAATATATAAAAAATAAAAGGTAGCTTATACTTTAAGGATAAACAAGCAATATCTACAACTAGTATAGATCTTTAACTAAAGCGTAGTAATTACCTTAGCCAGGGCTTTGTACTGAGTGGATACGAAGCAGAAAGCACATGCACAATAAGGTAGATGTAGTAAATCTATTGTGGGGTAGACCTACCTATTAAGTAGGTACTCTAAGCCTACCAGTCATCGAGAAATCCTGTATCAATCGCAGTTTCACGGCATAGCAACCCTCACTTGATTGATGTCATTTCTTCTATTTCTAGCTGTACCCTTCCACGGGATATGCTCTTCCCACGTATGTGGGTGGCGACTTGAAGGCAAAGCCTAAACGCTTCTTGTACTGTACAAGATGAAGATGGTATGAGAAAATTTGGTATCACCGATGAAAAAAAAAACCACGGATGTAAAATCACCCTCCTGCAGCACAAGTGAGTAACGCCGCCTATCCGGGCTTCCGTAAAACCAGAGGCCTATGACCAGATCCAACTGTCTTCGTGGTATAAGCTCCATGACCATGACCGTCGTGCTGCACTTTGCCCTAGTTCACAGCATGTACTATGGCACCGCCACCCTGCCGAAAGGTCCCTAAACGTGATAAAATACAGTGATAAACTCGTGATATGTCAAATAACTTCTGAATTATTGTTATCTCCGGTCGCGAAGAATCGGGCCAAATGTGTCAACGCCATGGCAAAATAGTTCCTATCTACCGAACTGATAGTAATAGGTTGTCCTTTATTGGAACGTGCTTGTTCGGTGGTCCGACGTCCCTCAATGCTGTTATGTCATATCAGCATGGGGTTATTCATGGACTTCGCCTTCGTCGTCAGAACTAAGGCGTTGCCGCTTCTCTTCTCGAGTCTCGGATGCGATTGAATCCATTCCTTTCCGTTTAGACGGTGAAGATAAGCCCTCTCCATTTGCGCTCGGGTGAACAGTTAGATTGTTCGCGGCTTCTTTCAGGACAGCGTCAGAGTCACCCGGAGCGGCTTGAGACGCCGATTCGGCCGCGGCCGTGTCGATCTCGCGTTGGGCCCCGTCCTCATCCACTCCGTTTACTCTGGCCCTAGGACTCTGCGTTGCGCGATCCGTCGCCGGCGACGCGTTATTACTTGAGCTAGGTTCATCGCCCCTTCGTCTGGTGTTCTCTAAGTTGAAGCTGGGTGACCCGCTATAAGGGTTCTCAGACTTGCGTAGTGGGTTCTCAATGTAGAACTCCTTAAGTACCTCGATTGCTTTGACGCAATGGTCTTGGTTTGCGGCTAATGCCTTCCACCACGGTTCTCCATTCTGATCATCCACTCGTTCCCCTGTAAACGTACTTGCGAAAAATATGGATGCAATGGCTATATCGCGCGCTTCCATTAAAAGGGGAAGCACTGTTAGGCAGGAGTCGTTACAGAACGCCCAAGCCGCATGTCGTAGGTTTTTATTATGGATGAGACCAACCTGGCCGAGGAATTCGTAGAGTTTGAAGTGTGGATTATCAATCATGACATCAAAGGTGAGGGCCTCGAGCATGACTTCCTCATACGTAAGAATACTATCGCGCCAGCGCCAGTATTCCTTAGATTGTTCATCCACTATAAGCTTGGGGTTCTTTTGTGCAACCTTGGCTACGGCGATAATGATATCTTTTGTTTTCCGGCAGTTTTCTTCGGTCTTGTTTGCAAGGAAAAGAGCGGTAGCGGCAATATTCTGTACGATAGTCAGCGGCTAGAAATGGCTGTAAACTGGGGAAACATTTCGTGGCACTCGAGGGAGCAGGGATATGTAGCGAGTCGTGCTACCGAAGCACATGAGAAAGGCGATGGACAAGAGATAGAAAGGCCCTAAATTTGACCTACATAGTGATGTATCCCCCCTTGTTTCTCTTCGACCATGCTGCGTCTCATATAGAACCGATGGAAGAAGACGCCTGCAACGTAGAGGGTGATCTGAGGAAGCTCTAAGAGGATGCCAGCCTGGTAGATGAAATTAACACCTTTGGCCCGCCGTAATCTCTCCTCGGCAGGCGGGAGCCCCTCTAGGATGCTCGGACTGCTAAGGACCTCGTCCTGCGTGAAGTACCACTGGTTCGCCATGGTGAGAAGCGACGTCGGCGCTGGAGACGAGGGAGAGGGCGCGCTTCGTCGCGAGTGGGGTCTGGGAGGCGAGGTGCGGGATGAGAGAGTGGGAGGCGAGGGAGCAGGAGGAGGGACGTCGCGCCGTCGCGAAGGCGACTTGGACGTGGCAGAAGCAGAAGCAGAGGCAGAGGCAGAGGCAGAGGCAGAGTCGGGGCGGTTGCTGCTGGTAGGAGGCACAATGGGCGGCTGGTAACCCTCTCGAGGCGGAGGCCGGTATCGATCAATACTCGCCATCGCGGTGGCCAAGGCCAAGGAGAGAGATCGGATTTAGTTGCTGCACGCGCGCGCGAGACGGGCGCTGTACCACTGCCAGTACTTAGAGTACTTATGCCAGCCCGCCAATGCAAACTAGAGCTTAATCAGAGTGGAGCACAAAGGTCCGTGTCGATGCAGTCATATCATTGACCATTGCTGACGAGGCTAATAAGTGGGTGCGTCGAAGCCACCTGGACCATCCCTTGCAGTTGTGCATCGGCGTGTTGTAAAGAAGACGGAGGGGCTGGCTCTGGGTCGGTACAACTAAAGTACCTAGGTAGACTAAGAATTGGCCCGTGGGAATGATGTTCCTGGCTCTTGGTTTTCCGGTTGAGAAGCCGCAATCGTAGCATGCAAACTGGCGTTCTTTCACCTTTATCGGCGGCTCTGATTGGCTATTGCCACACCCTGGTGTGGATCGTATATTACGTAAGGATATATCCCTTTTCATGTAGTACTCCGTACCTACCGTACCTACCTACCTGGCACTCTGCGTGCTTAGACAGCGGGTCTACCTCTACCTGTCTGTCACCTCATATGCAAGTAATTTTAGGTTGCTCAAGGCTTAATGCCCTTCAATGTGCATTTTTACTTTCTTTATCTTTAATCTTGGCCTAGTTCACAAACCTGAACTGCCCTAGGATGGGCACCCGTGGTATCAATCCGATAGCTATCATGTTGTGCTTATTCAAGACCACTTAGATCCAAGTTTTGTTGTCTTAAGGAATAGCATAACCAACGCTGCATTCCAAAGGAGCTATTAGTGCCAGCTCCTAAATTAAGTGTTATACAAGGGATTCTAAGCAAGCCTCGGTAGTGTAAACTAGAATCAGGCAGTGTCTTCTAGAAACCCTAACAACTCTTCCATCATAAATCTTAGAATATATTCCAAAATGGGGATCTTGCTCTGGCAAATGAGTTCGACAAATATGTATGTTGGAGAAGACAAACCTCTCTTAGACCCTCTATAAACAGCTACTTATTTGCAATGATCCCAGTCATATGGTCCTAGAGACATCTCAAAAGGGAGATTCAAGGAAGTTTGGGGCAAGAACTCACAGGTTCTACAGTCAGGTAGCATATATTAAAGTCTATTTTAGTTTATAAAGAGCACCGCGAGGCCATCGGATCTGCAAACGACTGGAATATCAACGGTTATCTATAGTACTAAGGAAAAATAAATAGTGCCTGTACACAAACTTTCCAGCCGCTTTGATGAGAAACAGGTTGAAGTCCCTCCATTGGACACATCACAACCAATCTTGGAGGCACCAAACCATTTCCAACTAGGAAGTTGTTGTTGAAAGAGATATGCGGTATAATCGCTGTACAGTTTCTGTTGCTGTATGGGGTCATTAACAGACCAGCAGCCTCATATTGTCTTGCGCCCTTTGTAGCAGAGACCTCCAATACGGATGAGTGTGATCTTAGTTCTATGCATGGGGTATCAGTTATATTCAACATTTTAATCATCATCTATATTATAAAAATCATCATCAAACCCCCTCGCCATCGTTTCTGCCCCATAAGTTTACTCTTCTGTCGTGTCCTCCGCTCACTATCCATTTACCATCTCTGCTGATATCGACGGAGGCGACCGGTCCGGTATGGCCGTCCAAAGTTTGTATCAACGACCAGTCATCCGCAGAGAAGATGTTTACTTTGCGATCGAACCCACTCGAAACAAAGAAAGTGCTAGACTTCTTAGGTAGCTGATTCCCACTTTCGTCAGTGCCAGGAGGTGTTCCTAATAGCGGGTCATCTAATCCCTTAAACCATCTGAGATCGGAGACTGCACTGCTGTGCGCGCCGATGCCGCCTGTCCTTTGCACTTTTCTGACGTCCCAACACTTGATCCAGCCATCCGCTGATCCTGTTAATACCCGGTGACCGTCAGAACTCCAATCGATTCCGTGAATAGGCTTTATGTGGCCGTCAAGATGCCCATCGAGAATCATCACTGTTCTTCCGGACCTTAAATCCCATATCCTACCAATGCTGTCCATGCCTCCGCTGGCGAGCAGAGACCC
This sequence comes from Xylaria sp. FL1042, assembly GCA_022495085.1. Classification (NCBI taxonomy): domain Eukaryota; kingdom Fungi; phylum Ascomycota; class Sordariomycetes; order Xylariales; family Xylariaceae; genus Xylaria; species Xylaria sp. FL1042. Next base: position 287,596 of record MU380158.1, on the reverse strand, counting down.
ATCAGTATTGTAACTAATTGCGAAAACACCTCGAGAGTGCCCTTCCTGGAGAAGGAGCTCTGAGCTCTTCTCAACATCCCATAACCTCCAGGTAGTGTCGTCAGAGGCTGTAGCAAGGTATCGCCCAGATGGATGGAATTCAACCCTGACCACGCGCTGACCATGGCCTTCTAAGGTTGACAGCGGTGTATCTTGGGATAAAGACCACAGGTTGACCTGCCCTTCTGCGCCCCCAGACGCCAGATTGACAGTGTCTGGGGATACATCACACTCGGGTAGCGTTGCTCCGGGAAACCATGATATGCCGCCCACCCGGTTTATGTGGCCTCGTAATGTCATCTTCTCCTTCAACGAGGGAATCTCGATAAGCTTGATTGAGCCTCCCCAGTTTCCGGCTGCGACCATCTCGCCATTTGGCGATATTCTCGTCATGCTCACGTTTCTGTCTCCGGCCGTCTGACTGCCCTGAAGCTCGAAGCCCTGTAACTGTTCTTTGACTTGTTTGCGAAATTTCACGTGGGTGCGCAGTGGTATGGAAGACTCCTGCTTCTCAAAGGTTATCCTCCGCTTTGCTCTCGGCAACGAATATCGCGCAATCTCTTGTCTTGCTTGGAGGAGCTCTGGACTCCCGTTCGTGTAGAACTCTTCTTCCTGATCTGCCTGGTCGTCCTCGGGCACGTCTTCCATGGCGACATCTGCAGCCTCTGTGGCTCCTTGTTCTGTCTGCAGATTCAGCAGCAGCCCCCTCAATCGATCACGGCGATCTGCAGGCCCTTCGCCAAAAAGCGTGATAGGCTCGCCAAGTTCTCGGAGCCTTGCGCGCACCCTGCCATCGTCTGTAGGCACGGCAATGTTGGCTGCCATCCTCTTGCGCTCGAACTGCGAAAGGATAGCCGAGGCCTTTTCGGGCGCGATGCCCGCTGAGGCTGAGGGCATGTCATAGTCGTAGTCTGTAGGAATTTCATCGAGACTCATGCCATGATCCTGTGCGGCGAGATGTCGGTCAGCTACGCGTTCAAATGGCAATGGGAAAATAGCACAGGAATCGCATACTTCTTCGGCTTCCTCCACATACGCCTGACGCGATGGGTGCATCATAATGGGCAAATGTGTTATGCGAGTCTTCGATGGCCAGCGAGTGAGCTTTAGGTCGGCGCAAGGCTCAAAATGACGGGGAAATGAACATCTGTATGAGTTGTGATTATAATCTTAGGAGTTCAAGAAGGTAGCTATCGAAAAGCAAGCTCCGTATCGATAAGAAGTGTCTAGGCGCAGAGGGTACCGGCAGGTAGGTAGCTCCCTGTCTCTAGGTCCACTGTATCTAGGTAGGTAGTACAAGATGCATCCGGCATTAATAACCAGTGCATGAATTTCTTATTCTCTCTAAATTGTTCATTGGGGTTCTTAATGCTCTTTCTTTCAAATTTATCTCCTCTAGGTGCCTTTGACTGTTATTGAGAGACCAGCCGATATTCATAATCACGAATTAACTCTGCTTCAGACTTTTGTACAGCAGTCTCGAGCTTGAAGATTGCATGACCTTTTACCATTTTGAGGATTATCCTCCTCACCAAGAGACAGAAACCTTGGAGATTAATGAGAAAAAGCGAAACAGTGGATTGTATGACCTAAATTTTATATCCAGAGAAGCTATCTTATCAATGGGTACTATAACGAACTGTGGAGGAACACCAGTTTGATCTAACGGAGCACTCAGGCCTTGCATCGTCTAACGAGAGAAAAGAGAAAGGAGAAAAAATAAAGGAGGGTATCAACACCAGCTCGCCGTGCAAAGCCGTTCTACGATCAAATCTACACAATCCTCAAACCCGAAAAACGAAAACATTTATACCTGTTCTTCCCCGCACCGGCCGTCTATACCCATTTATACCGTGCTATTTTTTTCTCCTCTGAGCCTGTTTACTGACTGCCCTTTCGGACTCGATCTCCGAGTCCAGAACCACGGTGCCTCTTCACTTCGCCGAAGATGGCGCCCCCGATGTAAGCTGAGAAAATCACAGCGGCAACGACGGAGTACGCGATGACGAGAGACTGTGAAGCGCCGGCCAGTTGAAGGCCAAGCCCACCGTTGACGATACCCAAAACAATCAGGATTCGGCCGTACCAGATGTGGCCATGGGAGACAAGACCGCGCTTTTGGTGCTTGATAAAATATAGATGATGGATGTAACCTCCAATTGGCTGAACCCCGAATAGTGCGACGACGACGGTGCCGAGAATAGTGTGGTTTTCGGTGAAATTCTGAGACCACAGTCAGCTCACGTAAGACTAATAAAAGGGGATCGGGAATAAGGTCGGCGAGTATATATAGAGATGACGTATATGGATGGTTCCAACTTACAATTCCAGTGCGCTGTGAGAGGACAACGCCGATCGCAAAGCCCGCCCACATAACTAGGAACGAGCCAATCTGCCAGATGGCGTGCAGGACCCAGCTACCGAAGAGGGGCATGAGGATAGAGCCAAGGGGGTACAATACGACCATGACAATGCTCATGATAATTCCATGAGCAGACTCAAGCTTGGGTATCTCGCGGATCCATGATGGTGTTTCTGCGGAGCCGGAACCCGACTCAGAGCCAGAACCATTTGACGGAGTCGTGTTGCCCTCGCCGCTACCGCCGTTGCTGGCTTCTACGAAGGGATTCGCATCGTCAGTAACGGTAGCCTTGGTCAAGTCGAAAGTGAACTGATCGTGCGCGTCGTGTCTGCTGATATCGGCCTCCAGGCTTTTGCTGTTCAGAGCGCTTCCCGATTTCCAGGCAGAGATGAAGTTAGCGTCGGTGCTCGTCAAGCTCAACGAGCCACCGCTCCAGGACTCGCAGTTAGCACATCGGACATTCGCCATCATCGTCTTGCCATTGTCAACAATGCCACTGCCAGCCAGAAGCTCGATCTGTGTATCCGTTTGATGTTCTGGTTCTACGTGACCAGTGCCCTTGCGAGCAGAGACCGTTACGTTACCAGTTCCATCGGCGTACATAACAAAGATATTGGCTCCAGACATCTGTGTCCCAGTTCCGAGGGCCACCCAACTATATGTTGTCGGTGCTTGCAGTTGCATATAAATGTTGCCCTCCCCAGACGAGGCTGATACCTCGGGCACACCGATCTGGTAGCATACATTGTCCGTTGAGCAGTGAGACACTGTCGTTGCGGCACCAAAAGTGCTATATGTGAAAGCGGCTTGAGAAAAGAGTCAGTCGGGAAACGGTTGAAGAACGTAGGCCAAGTCATTGCAGCAGAAGCCTAAATATTTAGTCGTGCGTTGGGAGTAGGTCCACACTCCCTCCTTCCGGACAACAAAATGTGTGCTATACATAATAACGACAGGGCTGACCCAACTCCTATGACAAAAAGAGACTTGGGACAATACTTACACAAGGCCGCGGATGCGAATAATCTTTGCATCATTGAATTAGGTATGTTGTTGTCTCTTGATTCCTGTTTTTATTTCACCTTCGTGAAAGGACCTCTCTAGAAGAGGAAATGGATGGTGCGTGGTATCGACACGCGTTGGATTTTTGAATCGGGTTACCAAGTCAGACAGAGTTCTGTGTCCGGGGCTGACACGGACACCTTATATGAGTAGCTATATTGCGTTCTAGCTTATGTTTTGCCTTAGCTCGCTGCGCCAAGCAAGCCTCTTTTCAGTGTGTCAGAGAGGTATCAGTCCCAGCTAGGTATAAACCACGGCGACCGGGCGAGGATTGCGTATTGCTGTAAGTTGTTTTCCCTGGTGAGATGAGGCATACAATCAATGCGTGGCACCGATGATGTGCTTTACGTCGTCTGATGATAGATGCGAGTTGTTCCGCCTGGATCGGGATTGGTTTCGTGATTTTCTTTTTTTCTTTCGATTGATTACGGGGAGGTGCTGAAAGTCGTCATCAATATGCACCTCAAATGTAAGACTTGTCAAAGGAATCGTCTCATAAAGAGTGACATCTTCCTCTCGCGTGGGTGGGCAGACAAGTGATATGAAGCAATATACTTTCAACGCCTGGGAAACGCAAGCCTCTTGTAACTACTACTGCAGTACGTAGCCAGATGTGGGAAACGTAACAATCTGGGGGCCATGATATATATATCTCTAAATCACGTCTTCATTGGATAGAACCGTCGTTTTCAAATTCCATTTTACTTTCGCCCGCCAAGCCTTGGCAGGGTCAGCATAAGACTCGTAGATTTACGACTTATTATTAGGTAGCTGGGTATCATGAGTGGCTTGAACGAGCGAATCCTAGCAATCCCAACAAGGGCCCTAGACAAGGTGCCATCTGTCGATCTCGCCAAAAAATAACCGGGACAGATACCTAGCTTTCACTAAAACATATGATGTTCGCCAAGAGGCTCTGATGGGATGAAGTAGTAAATAGGCCGATCTTTGCGGTTCTGTACCTATCTACGTAGTATACACACAATTCAATCAGCCCTTATTGGGCGAAGAGTTGTCATCTCGATTGTACAGCGCAACTCACAGGGATTGACGAAGTATTCTGAAACACACTTGTCTTCGATACATTATCACTGCATTATTTTACAGGAGTAATGATTCGCCGAAGCCAATTCCTATGGAGATATCCCACTCAGCGTAAATTAGTTTGTCAGCATTATCACATGGAGCATAAAGCGCTGATCATGGAAGCTATCATGAACAATTCCACAGGTTAACTAACCTAGGAACTTGGAGGAGGGAACGCTCCATAAACCCGTCAGCTCTCTAGCCTTGTCTTAGGGTAGGTAACTGTAGTTACAGGACCCATATTCCGGCAATGGCTGTACCAAGGGCTATATACTATCAGGAGCAAAACCCAATTCAGGGGTTCCAGACCACGCTTTAAGCCAACCAGCGATCTCCTAACGTCAGCAGGATTCTCGACTTACCGAAAAAGGACAATGAAATACCGACAGCCTGCTTCAGACTTTTTATATTTATTTAAGTTAGGTCCACCCACCCTGTCTGGACCCCAGGTAAGTACTACTAAGTAAGTACCGTACCTATCTCTCTAGATTTAGTCATCTTGTCTTTTCATTCATGATCTACTACCTACACTTCATTTATGCCTGACCTAACCCACATCTCACACTCTCTACACATGTATGTAGATAGCCTTTTGTCTCCGTATCCGCTGGAATATGTCCGATTGATCATGTCGAAGATGACGAGTCACGACAGCCAAGGGCTGAACAAATTCCCTGACGCCATGCCGCTATCTAGCCCTCAGCCGTGTAAGCGTGCCATTGGGCCGTCGGCTGTTTCAAGCGAGGCGCAGTCTGCCGGGACGCGTAACTTTGACATCTTGATACCATCCCATCGGCTGCAGCAATCCCATACCATGTACCAGCCTATGCTACACTACTACGTAAGCGCCGCCGCCGGTCCCAGTGTCTCAATACTGAGAGATAGTGTTGGCCTTTGCGTGGGGGAGTTCCGTGCTATGATACTAGTGTGGTGTAGTGCGTGATGTGGGAACAACTGCACGGTATATATAGTATCTAGCGTTGCAAACAAAACATATTAGATACATTAGTCCGAAGCTCAGATTAAATGAAAATGCATACTTATACATACGCCTGCATAGAGAGAGAGATATGAGATATCCTGATAGGTACCGCACTGACCATTATCACTGACCCAAAACTTTATTGAAACTCGACCCATTCGATATCACCGTACGGGTTTATATCCGGCTTAGAAATGTTACGATATCGACAGTACGCTATGGTCCCCGAATACACGTACATAGATTAATAGATAAGGTGAGCAAGCATGGAGATCCATATAATTTTCTCGGGACTCAAGTCCGGCTAGTATACACCCGGCCCGAGGGGCTGTGTAAATTGAACAACACTACTATACTACACTACGCTGACGGCCTCAGAGTACTAAGTAAGGCATGTGTAGAAACGGTGAGCACCTAGGTAGTGTTGTATCCCAATCATTTCTCATTAGCTGTCACAAGATCGAAGATAAGCTATACGATCGTCTTACTAACTAACGGTATAGTGCAAACCTAAGCCCTCTAAGATTCATGACGTTCGCATCATCTCGTTTTCCGCTTCGGGCTAAGAACGACTTGGCTCAGGGCTTGGCTCTGGCAGTGCTAGAAGGGCAAGTCTCGATAGTGCTTTTTAGAAAGGAAATCCCAAAGAACTAACTCATTCAACTTACGAAGACCACAAATGGAGTTGTCGCAACTGTACCACCGGAAAAGCCCGTGTTCGCAACGCGAAAGCTGGGCTCAACCATGGACGTATTCAAGCGATACTAGATCAAGTAGGTAGCGCGAAGATGAGAGATATTTGACAACCTCCTGGACGTTGAACCGCCGCTCGTCTCTATCTAACTAGCAACCTATATGCATATCCTTCAAATTTAATTCCCTGATTTAGATGTTCTTCTCTTACTGTGATCGGGCCTCTCAGTACAGCATTCATTGACTGCATGCAAGATTTCGAATACCTACCTACCTAGTTAAAATATGATCAATGATACTATGTGTTAAAATCACGTGCTTGCTTGGCGACAAGTAAGCAAGGCTCATGCGAGTATATACGATAAGATGAAATATGAAGGGGATTTTCTCTTGGCCATGAATACGGCAATATTCACTGCAAATCTCCATCTAAATTTTCTACCTAGGGTATTCTAGACGCACACAAATACAAATCTATTGCAGGTAGGTCCGCAGGACTCGATCATGAACAGCTTCTAAGGGAAATTGGGAAGATTTGCCATTTCTGGCAATACTGAAATAATAATCTGAAGAACGCTAATGCATCAAGATAAATGTTCGTTCATATGGTAAAGCGTGTTGCAACATCTCTATACCCTATCAGTAAGATAAACAGGAGCCCATAGCGCGTAGGCCGCGGTCTCGGAGAGCATGAACGAAGAGAAAACGGTAAGAGAAAAGAAAAAAAGTTGTCTATTTGGACGATTCCATGACACTCCATCTTGGCTCTAAAGACCGATAATGCGACCCGAATTCCACTAGGGATAAAACACACAAAGGGAAAGAAATACGCGGTCTTCCGACCCAGTCCCGAGTTACACCCCTCCAATAATCCTCGTTTCTATAGCAGACTCCCTGCCCTCCATACAGTCAATAACATTTCTTATCTTGTCTTCAAGCCAAAGAGTGCCACTCCAAACACCTCTTGGTTACACGGGGAAATCCTAGGCTCCTGCAACCATGGGTCCGTAACTCTCTAGCAAGCTGCTAGGTGCAACAAAGCTGAATCCACCGAAAGGGTCTTCCTTAAAGCTCTCTCTAGGTGACATACCAGCCCACGGGTCCTTCGTTGTGGTAAGGGGGCTGAGGGAAAGGTCCGTGAACTCAGGAGCGAAGTTCTCCGCAAGCTCAGGGTCCGTAATCATCGGCTGAATAGGCGGCTCCATTTCCCTCGCTGCGAGTTTCTTCCAGTCGATCTTGCGGAAGAATCTGTGGTTCTTAATGATCTCGAGGTCTTTGGGCATACGGGAACCTAGTCGCTTAGCAGGATCCTTCCTCAGCAGTCGTGCGAGAAGGTCTTTGGCTTCGAGAGTCAGAAAATACGGCATAACGACCTTCTGCTTGACTATGTTATGTTGGATTTTGGCGTTGTTGGCGCCTCGAAACGGTGGGTTACCCGTCATAAGGTCGTAGCCCAAGGCTCCAAATGACCACCAATCGACCGCCTTCCCGTATTTGTTCCCAAGAATAACCTCTGGAGCCATATATTCAACTGTCCCAAGCATGGATTTGCAGGTATCGTCATCACCCACAGCGACCTTTGAGAGACCGAAGTCAGTGAGAAGCAGATGGCCATGTGCATCTAAGAGGCAGTTCTCGGGCTTCAGGTCTCTATAGACAACACCGAGGGATTTATGGAGGTAAGACAAGGCTAGGACCATCTCTGCCATGTAGAAAGCAGCAGTGGATTCCGAAAACATCTTTTCCGTGCTCAGGTGCGTGAAAAGCTCGCCACCTTGCCCATATTCCAGAATGAGATAGAGCTTCTCATGATCTTGAAACGCATAGTATAGATTGACAACAAATGGGTGTCTACTAACAGACTCGAGAATTTGTCGCTCTGTCTTGGTCTGCTCCACCAACTTCTTATGAACGACTACAGATGCCTTCTTGAACTGCTTCTGCGCGTAAAGTCGGCCGGTGTTGCGTTGCTTAACAAGGAGAACAGTACCGTAGGTGCCTTTGCCGAGACAACGTAAAGGTTCAAAATCATCCGGTTGCATTTTGCGAGGGACAAGTCCACCTTCAACGGCCCCATACATTGGCTTTTCGCAAACACTCTCGCTCACAAAGTCGTGCTCTAGCCTAACCTCATAAGACACCGAGCCGCTTTCAGATGATGCGTCATCATCGCTACGACCAGTCTGACTTTCGGTGGTGCTGCTCGTATAACGGGGTCGACTGCTACTACGTGTGCGGCTCATGGTGCTCGTGGGCGAGTCGTTGAGATTAAGAGGTTCAAACTGGATGCGCAACTTGGCGATGCCGCTCATAGCAGGCGAGGGAACACCACGCATGATAGGGCTACAGTTTGCACTAACCACATCGTCAATGCGATGGGGGCGACTGCGTCTAGCAGATAGTGGTGGAGTTGCGCAGCAATCCGAGTCCTCGTCACCAGACACGATCGGGGTCACGACTGGAGTCGGGGCAAACCCCCGAACGGTGGTGACTGCGGGAGCAGCTGGTGAGAGCATCTCAGCGTTGGTATTAAATTACGAGCGGTCTTGTCCTCGCCTCCTGGGCGTCCTCGATGGATCAAAAGAGACCTCTGCTCGGTGCTTATCGTCAAGTTCGTCTTATTGGTAATGGTGAGTTTCTAACCCGCCCCGATTCACGGTCGGCGGGTGCCTCGTCGGCGTTCAGCGTCGGCGCGTGGTTCACAAAGATAATCGAGGTATGTTGGCTGGACAAGTGGGGCGAGCATCGAGTAAGGAATCGAAGAGAAGTTGTCGCGATATGTTTGCTGATGCATTGGCAGTGGGGGAGAATACTGGTGGTGGACGTTGTCGATTGTATGCTGGTTGAGGTCGTGGTTGTTCACCAAATGGTGGTGGTTGAAGAAAGGGAAAACAAGGCAAGAATGGGAGAAAGTGTGTGTAGGCATGGGATTGAATATTAATGTGGGGACAGACAACGGGCTTGTTACATTGTATTCCCTCCGTGAATGTACATATGGTGGGCTGACCACCAGCACCAACAGGCGAGTAGAAGAATCACAAGCTAAAAGCTAGCCCGCTTCTGCTCGCTTGTCAGCTGCCACCCTCCTAAGAAGGTACCTACGACCTAAACTGTACCTGCTGTTAGAAGTTCAAAGCCCCGTGTTTCAGCCCACTTAAATCAGGCGGGCAGCTGTACCCCTCAGGTGCCCAACTTCCCTAGGGTCCACCCTCTCCCCATGTTGGGGTGAAGCGAGCAACCACAAACAGTCACTCAATATTCACCTTGAAAATAGTCCTTCTAATCTATCTTTCAAATATCAAAGAGAGATTCAGGGAGGGAAAGAGCCAGCTTGAAACATCTTTGTCTGACAGGCCATAGGCACAGTACCTTTATTCTCTCGTTCTAGCCCGTCTTCCGTCATCTTCAAAATCTCGTCCTGGTCATTTAGGTGGACTTCCTCGCTTCCGCCGGCCCTTGGTTTTTACTTTCCAATTTTAGCTCTCCACCTATGTATATACTTGCAAAGCATTCCCCGAAATGGTGGGTATTTTAAAGTGCCTACCAAAAGCGGCAAGCGGCTAGTCACAATCTAGGCAGTGCACTATGGATACTCTAGGCAATTTATAGTAGCCGCTAGAGTAGCAGCCGCAACCAGATCAAGCGGAGCACTACATCCCGCCAGATGTCCCGTCTTCGTGCTATTTTTCTCATCCCTCCAGTTCAAGACAAGCAATATTTAGATAACAGACCGCTATGGCATCTCCTACTTGTCGAATAAATAAAGAGTTCCATTGGCCATAACTGTTTTCTTCAGATCTACAATTATTTATTATATTAGTGAAGGAAATTGTCGTCAGCTTCATCCCTCGTTTGAGGTTAGGCACCAAACTTACTGTAATACTCAGTACTTAGGTACTGTGTGTACCATTCTCCCCCTACCCATCCACTATCTCCATCTATTCCTAAATAAAGGTCCATCTCAAGCGCCGCTTTAGCCATGCCCGGGATGCAAAGGACCTACTATCGGCATCGTTGTTCAATGACGCCCTAGGAAGTGTAACTCACCTCAACCGATCTCTCGTGAATGAATCTACCGAACCATCACAAGTTCCAGTTCCACGAAGCTGCAGCGTGGAACACCGTTTCGACCGATGGCAATGACTCATGACACCGTGTCAACGCCGTGACCCAATGATTGAGACCGACCAGGCGCTTGTGTATTTCTGAAATAACAGGTTCTCACAAGGGAACATCCAGTGTTCGACATGTTGCGCTAGTGGTACAAATGGTAGGCCAGTAGCTTCAAACCACGGCCATAGCCAACACGTGGCTAGGCAAGGGATTCATCCATTGTCCAATACGCCGCAGGTTAATTTTATCTGGCCATATTAGAACCAACGACATCCGTCAAGCTTTATACTAGACACCCGCCAGTCTCTCTAACGAGCCTAGGCTTTCAGTTGCAACGTCGAAGGTGGGACTCACTTTCTCCCGAGACGATGACATGAGTTCCGGCTAGTGTAACTTCTATTTGTCAATACTTCCAATAGGCAGCATTGCGAGCTCCCTAGAAATGGTGAAATCGACAACAGAGTAGAGATCGATGAGGGCAGTACCACCTCAAATCGAGCCAACTATCCAGCTTCGGGTTACAGTCATCCAAAACAATACCGATATCCTAGCTCGACCAAAACTCGTGCGAAGATGCTTGGGAGATATTGTCGGCAACAAGGGTCATTTACAAGGTTCCGGGACTTGATCCGCTCCCTGGGAGCCATTAGCTCGTCACCCCGTGCATCCCACTTCATCCCTATCTCACCTATTAGTCACGTCTGTCTACGTAGTGGTTACGGTCGACACACAGATTTTTTTTTATTGCCTCGAAAACGGAGGGCCGGTTCGAATAATGCAGGCAGAGCTGATACCCTTGTCTTGAGAGGTGACCTGTTGATTACCATCTCTTTCTCTCGGGGTAAGCCTCAGAACCCAACGGTTGATTAATGTGAGCCCAACAATATTGCCCTGTTTCACTTGGACATATCCGTACCAAGTTCTAATTCACAGAATCTAGAACGATCCTAGTCTTATGGATTGAGGTAGTGAACATCCAATCTACCTAGCTATCGAGAGATACTACAAGAATTTATTAAACATAAGTGGATGGCAGTTGCGTATTGCTCTTCTTGTAGTAGACAATACTTACATGAGGCTAACGCCACCGCATCCAGCAATCGACTTGGTATCGATCATTTCATCCCATATGGCGGGCAGCGTGAATGTCGGTATATCAAGTCAATCGGATTCGAACCCGTCCTCCCTAGAGAAGTCGTCATACCTATCGAACCACGATAGGAATGTGCCATTGCGGAATCGATGACGAATCTCGACAGCCCTAAGCTATAAGATAGGCAATCTACCTATGGAGAAGAGATCAAGATTCATTGCAGACAACCATTCTAGTCTCTGAGTCCATGTCCATTCGGACCCTAGTCGGTGGTGACGTGGTTGTAGCCGACCACAAGCTCTAAATCAACAAGCCCGCTCACATTTAATTGCTCGTTTCACTCGTCTCGTATGGATAAGGATTGTACCAGTGGTACTCCGTCGGTGGCGTTGGGCTTCTATAGCATGCATCGATTCCTGGGGTGACTAGCACAACTAACGAGGGCAGTCGGATGATGCCCGGTTGGTTGCTTTCAAGATGTGGTGTCTTGAAGACGTTATAAGAGAGCTCCTTTTCTTCGTCATATTCCGCGATAGTAAGTCTATTGCCATCAGGCTCAAGATGCATCTTTGGCAGACCAAACTAAGCAATATCTGGTGAAATATGTGCTACACATAGATTAATTGTCAAGAACATATCCCCATGAGTGGACTTTACAGGACGGGGATGCTTTGATTTATTGGTAGATTTGATAAAATTTATCTTTCTCCGCATTTCGATGACCACACCCCAAGGGGTTGACAAGCTCTCCTACAATCTATGCCATGTGGACTGACTATGACAACCTTGTTAGTCACCTACGCACAAGAAGCCGAGCTCCTACTTCCCACTTGGTCTAATGAAGGCGTGTATGAGCCTGGTGAGAATTCTATGAGTGAACCTATGTTTGTAGAACTAGTCATGCCAATATCTCGAAGGTGGTGGCTTCGGGGCGACTGCTTCGCTTCACTTTCTCACAGCTCCCAGTAACTAGAAGCTCGAATAGGACGGTGGTGTTATCGCCATTCATTATACCTCTGCATGGCCCAAGCTCCAGCCTCTTTAGTGGATAATAAGTTGAGAATACCAGGCGCTGTAGGCCAACTGGTGATATCTGCACGCCGTCTTCCCCTGGCAGCTCTCTGCTTCATAACCTTTTAGATCATTTGTTCCACAATAAGAGACAAGTTGTGAAGTAAACGTGTATCCACGGGCACTTAGGTCTAGTTTATTCAATGTAACAGGTATTGGCGTCTCTAGATAGGTTGTTGCGTGGCTCAGGACAGCGCTCTAGCGCAGGTCATTATTACGTGTTAGGCGGCCGAAAGTCCACGACATCCGGTATAGTGTAACGGTTAACATATCGCGTTTTCACCGCGGGGCTCGGGGTTCGATTCCCCGTACCGGAGTATCAACGTTAAAGTCTCGTTTTTTTTGCTTTCTTCGGAGGGTATTTGCAATTATTTCCCTTCTATTCTCCCTCTTTATTCTAGATGGTTGGTTGTCTTACTATTTTATTAGCTGGGCATCTGCATCGAATAATGAAGCGCGAGACCACCAGGATTGTAAATGCGCTGGTTTGATGTATTTCTGTAACCAGGGGCAATAGGTAAAGTTGTAGAAGGCCGTACCAAGAACTATCTCTGTCTGAATTACAAGTCCACCTGTCTGCCTTTGCACAGCTACGCCTCTGTATTCATGTCGGCGCTCTATATATTTATAAGTTCAGAACTTCTCCCTACTTTAGGAACCATCGAGAAGTTAACCATGAAGATTGTCTTATACCATTTATACTTAGAGGCTTACGCTATAAATCCCCAGCGAACCGGACGACAGGCTTGATCCCTCGCGTGTGCTTGGCTTCGTCTATGAAGTCTATAACATCTATCCAGTTGTCAAACTCCGTTAGGCGAATGCGTTCCTTTTTACTCAACAGCGCGCTCTTATCAGGGCCGAACCCAGCTCCGCACATCTCCGTCAGATGATGGATTCCCAGCTTCACCGGCAATGGCGCACGCGCGACGTTATTCATGAAAACATCGACAGCTTCCCACGGACACGTCTCATATCCCGCGAATAATGCCGGGTTGGCGAGTAGGGCGCGGGCGGACATCAGGCCCGCTAACTTTGGGAGATGCGGCTGTGTCTTGCTGGAGGTGGAAGTTTCGTTATTCTCTTGTTTTTCGGCTTTAAAGGTGAAGGTAGGCTGCGGCTGTAGCAGATGCGATGTATACGGCAAAGTCGAGAGCGTAAACACATCGCCGGACACGAGGATAGGTAACTTGTCGCCGAACATATTGGTTAGAAGCTCCAATGCCTCTAGATCGATCGGCACACTCGATTGCATGTAGCGCGTCCGCGGATGGATTGTCAACCAGTCTATGTTCCGATTGTGCTCGTCTCCTAATACTGTGGTGATGAAGTCGACCGTTTTTCTTAGGTCTTTATGCACGCGAATTTTGACGCTCACGCTTCTCCCCTTGCCTTCCGGGTTTTCTATATCTGCTTCTTTCCCAACGCCCCACCCATCGTCCCTGAGGCGCTGCCTTGTAGTGATCACCATGTCACGCACAAGCTCTCGCTTCTCCATCAGGGCGGCGCCGAGCGTTTCGGCACATGCCCACGATTGCGGACAACCACAGTTGAGATCGACACCATTGACGAAGGGTGCGGCGAGTGACGATGCCCGTGAGAGCTCCAGGGGCGAGTTAGAGCCAAACTGAGCTATGGCAGGTAATCCGGGCTGGGCAGTTGAGATAGTTAGGTCGCTATCTCTCGCGAAATTATTTCGGTTGAACTCCTTCGCTAGAATCATGGGTGTCCAGCAGAGGTCTGTGCCGTAATGGTGCACCGTCTGCCTGAAAGCAAGCTGTCGATGTAGTTTAGTACATATTGATTTTTGCAGTTTCATGCAGATGGAAGCTCCGAAAAAGACAGAGGGATATGGAGATATGATTATTAGGAAGGCTTGCCTTGCTATATCGCACCATCGGCGCGCACGCGAACAAATATCTGCCCTGAGACTTGGCGATATCGAAGACCTTTAGAGGACTTTGAAATTTAGTATAGATTCTAATGTTAAATAAACATGCAAACTCACTGTATCCTTGCGTGAGGATGCTCTTGTCCTGTACTGCAAGCCATGTCTGTCGGTCATCTAGGGCTCGGGTATGGTATTTTGTAGAAATTCTCTATTTAGAAGCCTGGTCGAAATTAAATACACGAGTATATAATGAACAGTTTTGAAGTTGGGAGATTCGAACAAGTAGAAAATTTGTTGCGTTTGATTTAGAACCCTCCTAGGTTCTGATGGTGTTATGGCACAAAGCCTTCACTGGAGCTACCACAAATGGCGGGGTGGAGGAGGGGTGGTAATTCAGCTACTACAGATCTGCCTAGGTACTACCTTACCTAGGTAGAGTCTTAGGTAGTCATCTACACCTATACATCTAAATACTAAGTACTTTAAGGTACTGCTAATTATAATTTCGAAGAATTGATTGTGATTATCATATTCAACAAACAAGGCTTTCTCGGTGTGCGTTCGTAACTTATTAGTTATGATGAGATCATACATGTTCGCAGTGCGCTGGTTGATCCTATACGCACCGCCGATCATTGTGCCGCAAAGCCTCATCATCAGCTGTCGCAAGTCCGCCAGCTTGATGCATTCCAGCGGGTCTCATTTTGTTAAGCTGCAGGGCTTCGCTCCATCGGTACGTGAAGTTTCCGTGACCATGGTACCTCGGAGATCCCAAGGTAAGATCTATATTCGAAGCAAGGCCTCGTGGCACCATGTATTATTTAACGCCGAATGTGGGATGTGAGATGTGGGATGTGGGATGTGGGATAAAGCTTGTTTTGAAGACGCGCTGAATAATTTGCGTGGTCCCGTCCCGCGGGCTGCGAAATGGATTACCTTCTACGTAATTACGTAACTGAGTCCCTTAACAATCTAGCTGAAAGGACGGTAGTGTTTAGGGCTTTGAGACGGAGATAGAGCGGGATACTTGTAGCGAGAGGGAGGTAGTCGGGATTATCGCCTCGATCGGGTCCGGGGCTGCTGGGGTTGGCACCCGCTCGGTGAATCAATGGCGTGGAAGATGCTGTCGACTTGATCGAGGCGCCATGGATTACGTAGCGAGTCATTGGCTATAACACGGAGCTAGGCGTGTCCCTTATCGCCTTTGCGGGGAATGCGCATTGCATGATGCCTTGCAAGAGGATTTCGAAGAAACCGTTACTCAGTATGTGAAGCAGTAAGAGGGGGCTCGACGGCTAAAGTATAAGAAGCTGAGTCCCGCCAGCCTGTGGCATCGAAAAAAACCGGCACTTATCATCACCATTGCAGTTTGTTCTCTCACAACTAGATTGTGACATTTCTCGAACCATCCTATATCCGCACGTCTACCTTTTAAACTTACAACGTCGATAACACCATCATCATGGTTCAGCTTATGGGCAAAGAAGTCGGGCCTACGGGCTTTGGTCTCATGGGATTCACTTGGCGAGCTCAGCCATGCTCTCAGGAGCAGGCATTCGAGACCATACGAGAGGCATTGAAGGAGGGAGCTCTCTTTTGGAATGGCGGAGAATTCTACGGTACTCCTGAGTACAACAGCTTGATCCTGCTCGACCGATACTTTGAGAAGTACCCTGAAGACGCCGACAAGATCATCTTGAGCATCAAGGGAGGAATAAATGTCCAGACACTTCGCCCCGACGGATCACCCGAAGGGACACGAAGATCCATTGACAACTGTCTCCGCCTGCTAAATGGGCGGAAAAAGCTTGACATGTTTGAGTTTGCTCGCCGGGACCAGAATGCGGACATGAAGGCTACGTTCGACGTCATCCAGAAAGAGTGGGTAATCCTTGAAGTCACATTCTCCCTGCTCTGGCCGCTTCCTGAAGCATAGAGGCTCCCCTTCCGGCTATATATAGGTTTTCAAAGCTTTCCGTTGTCTTGGAGACCTCCGGATCACCGTTAAGATTGCAATTACTGACATCTGGTGTTAGATATATTGATACAGGCAAAGTCGGTGGCATCTCTCTCTCGGAGGTCCGGGCTGAGACGATCCATGAAGCGGTCAAGGTTGCCAAAATTGTGGCTTGTGAAGTTGAGCTTTCACTGTGAGTATTACATGGTTGCACTGACGTAGTGTATTGCATGAATTCACCATAACGCTAACTATCTATAATAGATTCGCTATCGACGTGTTGCATAATGGTGTTGCTGAGGCTTGCGCGAAGTACGGCATTCCTCTTGTTGCTTACTCTCCGCTGGGTAGAGGATTCCTCACAGGCCAGATCAAGAAGTTTGAAGATATCCCCGAAAACAGCGCCCTCAGATTTATGCCGCGTTTCCAGCCAGGCGGCAACTTCGAGAACAACATCAAGTTGGTCCATCAGGTCGAGGAGCTAGCTAAGAAAAAGGGCTGCACTCCTGCTCAACTTGCTCTTGGCTGGGTGAGAGCATTGAATGGCCGCCCGGGAATGCCCCCCATCATTCCTATCCCCGGCGCCACTACGGCCGAACGCGTAAGAGAGAACATGAAGGTGGTGGAACTCACCGATGAGGAGATGGCTTCAATAGATAAGATCCTGGACGGGTTCAAGCCAGTCGGCAACCGTTATCCCGACGGCACTCCCACTGAGACATAGAGACCGAGGGTCTTCCCTAGAACGCGCTCCTAGTCGACGAGTTAGTTACAAAGCCCATCAATTGTCACGGCCAAGGAACGTCGCGAATTGTATTAGCATATAGTCAGGCAAGAAAAGTTTCCACATTATCGAACTAAAGCTCTTTTGAGTATTGCAGAATTCTTGAAGTGCTCATCATATGAATGTCATAAAAAAGAAATGGGTAGAGAGAAATAAGCTCACATTCAGTTACGCTTTGGGCAGGTTTGATATATAGAGATAATTAGAGGATTAAGAAAAGAAGGAAAAAGACCCCGGTGAAGACTATCGAAATGTTTCGGCCGCGAGGGTCCCGAAATTGTGTCTCGTGAAGTGGTACGACACAAGCCACAAGTTACCAAAGAACATTACTGAAAAGGCGTAACCGGGATTCTGCTGGCGCAGTAGGATAACCATTGGATAGGCAGCAATGGATGGTCCACTACACAACGTTGAAGGATGAAAATAGGAGGAAGGAAACAGAATGCAAGTAATTTCTTGTTTACTAGGTAGAAAGAAGATTTTGGCAAGGCGCCACTCTTGATTTGTGATCGTGGGGCTTATAGTTGACCAATCATCTATCCGTGCGTCTGTCTCTGAAAGAACTGGTTCGGTACATTGTATGTACGTATGTAGTATGCATACTATTAGTACCTATGGAGCCTCAGTTGTATCTGTTGTACACGACCTTCGATGAGCTACAAATAAGGAGTATACATTAAGTAGTATTGGAATATTAGACAAGTTTAAGAGGCATAAGGAGTCTTTTTGAACTTACATAAATTTTTATTATTAGACGTGCTTATGATTCAAGCTCCACTAAGAGAATAAGTATCAATGCCTATACTATCTTAGGCACCATACCATACTAGGTAGCATTATATTTTATAATCTCTTTTTTATGAAACAATGAAAAAAAGGATTATCATTACATTGTAGCTGTGTTATGCTATCTGCAGGGGACATGTTCATCTATACATGTACAGTATCTATACAAGGACCAGGGTGCTCTTTTAGTGCAGTTGGAAAGCCGGCAGGCTTTCTGTCAACGCTTCCGGTCTAGCGGATTAGAGCTTGGGTGCAGGCAATTAATTGATGAAGCACTAACTATTCTACATGAAACAAGTTAACCTTGAGATGATGGAAACGGGACCCGATCGATCTACCATGCTATATATTTGAGGCTTATTAAAAGACATATATGTGCTACCTAATATCTACTAGGTAGTGGAATGTTTTGTCTACACTACACAAAGGTAGGTATCACAGTTAAATTTCCGTATACGTACTAAGTAGTAGGCATGCAGGTAGAAACCCAAAAGTGAAGGTGAATGAAAGAGGGGTTCTCCTTGCGGTATACTTCACAGAAAGCCGACAATCCCAGTCAATCACAAAACTAGCTGTCTTGGCTCTCGGTGCAGTTCAGACCAAGTTTGGTTACTACCTAGGTAGGTAATAACCAAGCTAGGCCTACTAAGTCAGTTGCTTGCTTAGTAGGGTTCCTAGCGCAATGTACCTATAAGTAGGTAGTGTACTCTTACCTCTTACGCCTCCCCGCCTACTTATAAGCATGCAAGCAATTCTTATTTGCCCATTTTATTGCTTGCAAGGTTGTAGGGATCTGGAAATACCTACTGGGATATATGGCATGCAGTACATATGTGGTTAAGGCATCTACTTAGTATGTACCTACCTTCTGCCAACCTAAGGTTACAGTAGTGTAGATATTGGGACAAGGTCCCGACAGGTACCCGCAGTCAAGTCATCTACTAGGGTTAGTATAGTATACTCAGTAGTAAATCATCATCTTCGAAAAAACTCCTGACTTTTTGGCATTGTACCATTCATTGTCTCACAAGCTCCCGGAGGCGATGCAAGCCGACGACAACGACGGCCAACACGCGACTCTTACCCCGACAGCGGCGACGATAAAGAGAGAGATAGCGATTCGATTCGATCGGAAGCAATTCTAGCCCGGAAGTCGACCTCGGGAGATATCGCAGACAGCCAACTACGGCCCGCCGCGTCGTCACCGCCCGAGTAACCATGTCGTTGAAGTGCTAGGCGCACCTCACCATTCTTTCACGAGCCTTTCAACATCCCACAAGGCATCATCATTGTTCTGGTCGCTCTACGCCTCTCAAGCTTCCTGTCGGCGCCATCCTTCTCCGGCCCTCGCCTGCCACTTATTTCCTCGGCTATCCTCGTCGCCCGTACATCTTTCTCAACTGCACACGCTCAGTCAGTCGCAACAGCTGCGAACGGATAAGCGCGCCATCATCGCATCCGTGTCTCTTTGATAATCGCCCGACGACAGAGGAAGCGTAGCCGTGAGCTGGTCCTGGACCGAGGGCTCCGTACGGCCTCTTCGCTCGCTTTCTCCAAATGTGTTATCACCGACGATAGCCAAGCTACAACCTTGATACAATCGACAACCTAGGGTTCCTGGGCTGCTTGCCCGTCTGCTGTCTTTTTGTCTGGTGCCTTCGTGGGCGTGGTCGCGCTGCCATCCCATTTTTTGGTCGACCCCGGGACGGTGTGATACTGAGGTTCGCATCTGCTTGATAGAGCTGCCACCAGTATATACAAGAACTCAGATAACCAGTCTGCGATGCAGTCATCGTCTAATGCCACTGAGCGGCAGGCGGACGCGGGCGTGGTGCCCCACGTACCGTTGCCTGCCTCACCTACACTGACTAATCCCGACATGATTTTGCCTGATTATGACGACAGTGTGATGTCTCTAGACCGTGGGGAATCGCCTCTGATGGCGTGGAAGAATGCTCACGGCGACAACTTGGCATTCAACCTGTCTTCTGAGGCATTCACTGCAGGTCCGATCACCCCCACAACACCCATCATATACGGGAATGGCACAATGCTCTCCGATATTGGAGAGGTTACCGAGGTTGAAAGCACATGTGGCCCGAATCGGTCTCGCTCTGGGTCTACGCGAAGCGAACTGGCAATCATGACAAGCACGGCCTTACCTTACGAAGCGATCAAACAAAGGATAAAACTCTCCAGAATGGCTCATCAAAGGCACATGTCAGTTGAGTCTAACAGTACAGTCACTGCTCATGACCAAACTGGCTTATTTGTCGATTTTGACGACACCGTTAGCATCGATGATAGCAACTTCCAGGGAGATGACGAAGATAGCGTGGCTGACTCTTATATTGATGACGGTGCCGTCCAGGAGACCATCTCGCCAGCAAAGGAATCCTTCGACCCCGATGACCCAAGGTATTCTACCACCTTGAGCCGTAGAGCTGAGCAAATACTGGCCAATGCGAAACGGCGCCTGACGGTGAGTGCTCAAACTTCATTTCATATACTGATGAAAAATTACTAAATATCGGAAGACCATGGAAGACAATTTGAACCGGGCTCGATCATCAATTTACTCTCCAACGTGGTCTTCAATGGGCTCTCAATCAACACCTTCACCGCCCGTTGGAAGACCGGCTACCGCTATCAGTCTTGGTAATGACCATGGTCATAGGAAGGTATCTCATGGCCACAACAGGGTATCTAGTGAGAGCAATATTCTACCTGAGAACAGACCTACTGTATCTACACAAAGGTCCTTGAGTGCTCTTGGTACGGCTGGAGGGTATCGCCGTTCTCAGCAGGGCTTACGCAATGCGGATTATACGCGAAATAATACAAACGGCACTTCACCAAATCATTCATCATATGAAAACTCAACTTCGTCAAATAGCAAAGCGTCCCCACATGCCCAAGACAAGCCTCTCGAACCCCTAAGTGAAGGCAGTGCCTTCGAGGCTCAAGACATACCGGCTCAAGACGCCGAAGATGCGAAAGCGGATGTCTATCTTAGCCCCGTTGGGTCGTTTTCTGACAAGAATCTGAAACGGTCGGCTTCGTCAGCGCAGATGCGTGAACTGAAAGATCAAGTTAACGATCTGAAGGGAAGGCTCTCAACCTTGAGAGATCAAGCCCGTGCAGATAGTTTAAAACGTCGAAGTTTGCAAAGCCTACGCACTCCTAGTCCTTTCACTCATGCTCGCGTCGAGCAATGGTACGCCGATGCTGGTAGTCATGAAGATGGCGTGGTTCCACATGGCGATCCCATGGTTCAGCCGGCAACCGAAAGCAGCCCTAGTCTCCGTGATCAAGCCAATGGTCTAGTAGAGGTAGACGCTCTCGTTCAAAGTCATGATGGATTGCCATCAACTCAGCCGACTTATGCTGAAGAGCCTGCTGCTCTAGTGGCGTTAGATGCAACTAATTCACAGCTGATTTCATCCACCAATTTTGCCGACGCAGAGATGGGTGGTGCAGAAATCAATGTTGATTCTCTGAGCCAGTTGGATAATATCGAAGACCTAAGAACAGACGATGGATACGAATCCGCCGAGACCGATGATTTCGACGAATCAGCAAGCGAAAGTGGTGCATCTTCTTATCATGATTCCGTTCAAGCTCAAATATCTCATGAAGATCGTGAAGATGCTTTTGACTATGAGCATTTCTTTCTACATAGCGCCATGGGTAGCATGAGCCGTAGGCGAATACGTCGAAAAGGAAGTAACGATAGCTTTAGTTCCGAAGACTCTGTGGAGACAACGAGGGGACCAAGTGTATCCCAAACGACAAATGTGGCGGCGATTAAAGCTGGCCGCCGTTCTCGGAGGGGGAGTGCAGGGTCAACCTCTACTATGGATTCTTTTGCAACGGCAACCGAAGGTCGACATACAAGGGTAGGTATTATGACACCCCAGGAATACAACGACGAGTACAACGACGAGTATGATGATGAGTACCCCGAGCATATTATTACACTCCCGGAACGCGCCCGAACGCACACACCAGACACTGCGAAACGGATGGTATTTAGCCCGGAAGCTAGCGACTTGGGTTCCAATCCGAGACAATCACAATCTTCTCTCCATCGTCGTCCTCAGAGCAGCGCGGCCGCGTTTCAGCATCGACCTTCAGCTTCAACCCTATCGACTAGTACTAATAGGAGCTTTCCGCTCATTCATAAATCAAAAGAGAACAGAGGCGTGTTAACTTCTAACGATTCTCCCGACCAAGGGCTTAAGCGAATATCGGAGACAATCATGATCGAGACAGCCAGCCTATGCGAGAAAGAGAGCCTACACGATGGCGAGAAAGTCGCTTCCATCCAAATGCTCCAGAAGGACGACCAGATCCTTGTCGAGAGGCTAGTGGAGAGCCTTGGCCGATGTGTTCTAGGACTGTCGGAGGTTGCAAATGGGAGCGCCGAGGAAAAGGTATATCGGAGGAAGATCGAAGCCGCACGTAGGATCTTGGAAGAGTTGGAATAATTCATACGACCATTTGATATCGCTTTGGTACTATACTTGGGATAATATTGCTGCGCTCTCTCAAGTCGAAATATTTGGTCTAGTACATTTTGTTTGTTTTTTGGCCCCCCCTTTTTACCCAATTCCTTTCGTTCTTTTATCAGCTGTATAATCCATCTTAATGAGGACCACGACAGATGGACTGTTGAGTACGAAGTTACGGCAATTCCCCATTGAAAGGCGCTTTGGCAAGAACATGTCAGAATAATCATTGATCCAGTTATGTTCTGCGATACCCTAAAAATCAGGCTAGGAGAACCTGTACACTTGTATTTAGATAGAGGTTCGATTCCAAGTAAATAAGATTTCAATTTAATACAGCACAGATCGAACCGAGGCTGTTGGTTATGATACTCCCTCTGTACTTCTCTGCGTGATCGCACTGTCAGAAATGCTGAAGTCAGGCGCAAACAAACTTTGCCATCACATCCCTAGCCTTAGGAAACTATGTGGCGTTGTTCTGTGGTGTCGCCTTCGTTGGTGTTAGGTACCTAGGTACCTAGTCTAGTGCATGCATGTATATACCAGCCTAACCATAATGGGTAATTCTAACTTGAGTCATCAGTCAATCAGATTTAAGCAAGAAGGAAGGAAGGAATGTTTTGATACTTCCATTTCTTGTCTTTTCTATTTGCCTCAGGCAGGCCCTTATCACTTTCTCGAATCTACCGCTACATTTATTCCGTTACACATTTGTGTTCTGGGGTCCGGGTTACAAATCACAATACCATCAGTCTTGATGGTCCGCCTTCCGGAATAGGTGTCCAATGACCACCGGAGACCTAGCTGATGGCCGTCACTTACACTAAGCGAGAGTACTATTGCCGGCAGTCCAACTCACTATGGCGGAAGACTTCACTCATCAATACATCCCAGCTGGGTGTCTGCTCATCAATATTGATGAGCATGAGCCAACGATCGCAAAGGAACTGGGCCAATTAACAACCGGGGCCTATCCCATTCCCTCGAGCACCCTAACATCCCAACAATGGCACTTCTTCAGGAGGAGGCGTGACAGCCTACCTACACCTCTGGCCCTGCCGACTACATTTCAAGATGCTCTTCTTACAACGCCTTCTATTATACCATTCAGCTCACTTTGGACTCAAGGATGGATTCAAATGGCTTACTGCGCCTTTTCGGCGCCTTCCGGCTCACCACTACGCGGAAGGGTTCGCGTGTACGTGCTCCCTCATGATGTTAAGAAAAGCACACAACTTTCACGGAGTGAGTTGAACAGGTCGATATCCACACTCCTTCGCCAGTTGGAGTACTCCCGGGAATGTTGGCAGGGAAAGGATAAGTACACGCCTCAAACCCAACCGGCGCCTGCCAACGAACCTGGCATGCCTGGGAACACCGACGGTTCGCTTCTTGCCCTTTTCAACCATATTCCTTCTCCCGACCCTCGTCCAGAGATTGCATTGGATTCTGATCTTCGGTGGGTGATGCACGGTCTCTTGGAGAGCCAAATACCTGGCCTAGTCACGACTCTTTATCCCTATCAGGGTAGATCGGTTGCGCTAAGTAAGTAGCTTCCTCGTTTGTTTTCTTCACTTTTTAGCCATCTCAAGAGTATCAACGTTCTTAGATACTGTATTTCTACGATAGAAGCTTCCGCAATACCATCGACAATGCTTAGAATGATAATAACTTACTCCATGTGTTGCAGTGCTTCAACGAGAATTAGAGCCGGGCAGGGTCATAGACCCTCGGCTTCGTCCCGTACTTGATCAATCTGGTCAAGCCTGGTATTGTGACGAAGTCTCTGGCTTTGTTCTAAGGGAGCCAAGATTTTACGACAGAGCTCGTGGTGGAATCTTAGCTGAAGAAATGGGTATTGGCAAAACGCTGATCTGTCTTGCCCTAATTTTGAGCACCAAATCTGAGCCGTCTAAACCTCCGGATCCTTTCATTGCTGAAACGCCCCCTCGCCAAAGTATAGGAAGCTTAATGGATATGGCTGCGGCAACAGCAAACAAACACTCGGTAGCGGTACGCATTACTGATATCCCTTCTTCTTCTTCTTCTTCTTCTTCTTCTTCTTCTTCTTCTTCTGCTTTAATGGTTTTCGTGCGCCCTTAAACCACTCAAGATGAGTCAGTCTTCACTGTAGCTAGTAATTTCTAACATCTGAATTCTTATAGTGGAAACCATATTTTGAAGCCTGCACTGCACAACGTGGTTACGTATATCAGAATTGTATAGACGCTCTAACAAGTCACGAGAATCGAGCTCTGTATAAGGTGAGAAATGCTCTCGTTGAGCCCCGGCGAAGCAGTCGACTTGCCCCCCGTGAGGTTCCGTCGAAGGACATTTTCCTCAGCCACATAACTCTCGTCATTGTCCCCAGTAATCTCGTCAAGCAGTGGCAAAACGAGATCAAGAAACACACGACAAGCCTCAATGTCCTGGTGCTCGTCAATCAAGATACAATCCCTTCGGTCACTGAGCTGCTATTCTACGACGTAATTCTCTTTTCCGAAGCACGCTTCGAACGCATCCAGAAGGAGCGGTCGATTGGCGAGGGCCCGCCCCTGGACATTTACTGCCCACTTGAATATATCCATTTCAAGCGATGTATTATTGACGAAGGACATAAACTGGGAAACGGAAGCCGCGCTTGGAAGAATGATGTGATGAGGGTCATTGACCGTCTTGAGATCTCGGCTCGTTGGGTAGTGACTGGAACACCGTCTCGTGGTTTATACGGTGTGCAGCCTCACGATCTCGCGGAAACACGCAACTCCGACGGACGTAATCTGTCCCAAGACGCTCGCGAAGAGGTTGCACGGAAACAAGAGCGGGAAGACCTTCAGCGTATCGGGAATCTGGCAACAAAGTATCTTAAGGTTCGACCCTGGGCTAACAACAAAAACGAGGCGGGTGACAGTGTCGCCGACTGGGGTACGTACGTGAGGGTGTATAACAGAAAGGACTGTTTGGTCAACACACTCAATTCGTTAGTTGTCCGCCATCGTCTCAGTGACGTAAGCACCTTATTACCTCCAGTCAATGAAAAAATCGTCGTGCTGGATGGATCTTTTCAAGACCAGTTGTCCCTTAACCTTTTCTCCATGATGATTATATTCAATTCCGTTCAATCTCAAAGAACCGATATGGACTACTTTTTCCATGACCGGCAGAGGAAAAGTCTAGCCCAGCTTGTGAAGAACTTGAGACAAGCGAGTTTTTTTGGTGGTGTATTTTTCTCCGTTGATGACATCACTAAAGCCGTGAATACTGCTGAGAAATTCTTACAAAAAAAGAAGATTTCTATCAGTTTTGAGGACGAGGACCTTCTCAGAAAGGCCATCGAATTTGGCAAGAAGGCGGCTCTGAATAGGCTCAAAAATGTTAGCAACCGATTTCATTCAATGCCTATTTATGTGCAGGACTTCCCGGGCGGCCGGGGAAAATCTTGGTCTCTTGACGACGAAGATGCTGGAGGAGGGCTCGTGGTAAGTGACTCTCGGATTTGTCTATCTTGTTTTTCGTGACTTCAAGAGTCTTCTCCATTTTGTGCCGACTATAGTCGTTTTTCTTCCTTTTTTTCACTATTTTTCTCTCTCTTTTACTGTATGAGGTCTAGATCAAGACAATATCACTAACTTTGGGTGTTTTAGTGTACTGATGCAGGATTAATACATTCACTTCAAAATTTCCTGAACCCATGTATCGATGCCCCAACTTCTCTTCAACTCATGATCAATAGCGGTAGTTTAGATCGGCAGGGTATAGCTGAGCGATCACAAGCGCTAGCAGCTGCTTCCGATGCTAGTGAAGGTGTAACAGGTCAAGCTACGCAAACGACGGCATTAGCTGGCAATACAATGCTTGGCGGCGACTACCACACGACACCAAAATCAAATCATATACAGGATTCAAGCTCCAATGGCCTTGAACAGGCCAGGGTTGATCTGCTAAATCACATTGAAGTTGCCAAACCTCTTGCCGAGACAAGAATTATCTCTACTATTTCAGCGAAGCTGTCATACCTCATCGACTCGATAGTGAAGTATCAGGACAACGAACAGATCCTCATTTTCTACGACAACGATAATGTAGCTTATTACCTTGCCAGTGTTCTTGAGATTGTAGGTCCTTTCTCCCTTCTTATGCGCTTAAAGACTGACTCCAATGCTAGCTTCAAATTCAGCATTTGATATATTCAAGGGTTGGTCTAAGTGCAGAACGGCGCGCACAATACGTAGCTACCTTCACGAATAGCCCAAAGTTTCGTGTACTACTGATGGATATTAGCCAAGCTGCATTTGGTCTCGACATGCGGAGCGCTTCACGAATATATTTCATTTCGCCAGTTCTAAACCCGCAAGTTGTGGCGCAGGCGATCGGAAGAGCTCGTCGAATCAGCCAACAAAAACCTGTCTCAGTCGAGACATTAGTTCTACGGAACAGTATTGAGGAGGTTATGGTGAATCGCCGAGAGCATATGACACAGGCAGAACACAGTAGAATAAAAAGCGTTCTGGATGACAGGAAGATCAAAGAATGGATTCGGAACCCCAAGATCCACCCAATGACTGACGAAAAGGATGGTGTGGAACAGACTGCTTTGTTGTCATCACCACAATACGTGTTCGGTAGAGGATTCGGGCGAGCATCGCACCACCCCGACGAAGGATTAATAACGGGCAGTCCGGAGTCTAAGACTACTGCTAAGTCCTCGAAGTTGCAGGACGACCTAGCCGTTCCAATCAAACTTAACAGAAGGCCTAAGCGGCCATTGAGCCCCGAAGGAACTGCAGTCATGGATAGCAAAACCCCGAATGGTGCGGCGGTTCCCGAGGGTCCCATCAAGCGCCGAGCGCGGGTCGCATGGGTTGATCAAGAAGTGTAATCTCGAAATGTAATAATTGAAGCGAGGCGTTATTGGAGCGTGTCCAGTGAAGTTGGAGGCGGGCACTGGGAAGGAGTAACGAGGCCTTGTGTATAATGTTAAAGGGATGTTGATATATATTGCATGTGTCTCAGAACTTCTGTCATGCACAGTGTACCCTGGCTTTTCCTCCTAGCATGAGTGTGGAGATTATAGTTGATCCGATATTGGCATTCCTCTCCCCAAATATACAAGGCATGATATTCTGCTTAAACTTCTTTCAATAATACCTATGCTTTACGGCGGTAGCTCTATAGATTACCTAGGTAGGCCGTGGTGATGATATTAGCAGCTTACTTAGCATTTCCTTCCCAACAAGGAAGGTTTCATCACCTCTATAGTTCACCGCATCTCTCACTGAATAAAGAGTTTCATCTCACCCAATCTAGATTGATCGGATGCAGAACATGTGGCCATGGTGCCCCGAGAGTTTGCCAATGCAGGTGTCACGTTCCCTGACATAATGGTTACATGTATCATTGCCAAGTTAGCAGGGCTGTTCTTTTGACATTATTGGTCTATATATGAAGTGCACGGAGGTTGTTTTGAAGGTCTGCCGACTGCTTTGAATGATAGGTACTTAATTTCAAGAATCTTTATCTAGGAGCCCGAGTGCCGTGGTTACTATCGCCGTCGTCAGATGAGAAACTCCCTTATCTCAATGCACACACCATCCGTCTATTCCGGATCACCTTGTGACTGTCGCATGGCGACCTTTCTCTACTCGCTTCGGTCTGGTCGACTTGACGAGCCTATCGGACTGACGGGATGGGTGGGTATAGAGGTGTAAATATTACATCGACAAGACCTTGAATGGGCTTCATGCTTATCTTGGGCGATGAGTCGATGACTCTCTCTTTTGAGTCAAGCGCTGCCTTACGTCACTAGTAATTATCGAGTACTTGCTGGCGCATAGACAATAGGTAAGCCATCAGCCCAGATCGCAGCTGGATGTTTATTGTGAGGAGAGCCTCAGCTCACCTGGCTGACTTTAGCTGTAGTTCCTGGGCATGTCTTTTTATAGGTCGATAGGAGGCAGCCGCATCTACACGCTCCGGGGCGCTCTACAGCATGGAATAAAGAATGGGTATTTCCTGGCGTAGATCTGGTCAGGTTACCTTACCTGAATACCCATGGTGGCGGAGGTGAGGTGCGTTAGGTGGGTGATCCTGGCACAGTAGCGTAGAGCGGGAGATGCTTGGCAGGCCCAACACCACTCACTCATTGGCCTTTGTCGTCAACAGGCCATCACCGCCATGACCCTCTCGGGATGGTTACTTTCCTACTACGTACACTAGGTAGATATGTCAGTGCCGAACTGGTGTAGGCTCCGCCACACGTTGCATGCGAAAAACAAGCAATCCTCGACCATGGCTTGCGGGGAGCCAACAAATCAAACATGTCCGGACCGCAGCATACTTACTTATACGTATACACTACTAAGTAGGTCCCCATTTTATGCGTTGTCTCTGTTGCTAGCAGTGGTGGCGGGCCAAGTGACGCATAGTGCCCTACCTACACTAGCTCTACTAGCAGTTATACCGACCTACCTATATAAGTACCGTAGGTGAGAGCTCGGAGAGAAAAAGCAGGTAGGGCATCTGAGTGAGACATGCTATAATTAGGAACCAGGCCTTGAAGCTGTCCTCTGACGGCCGGTTTCACGCCACCCTGGGTCCAGACAAACTATGATATATTGGGGAGGAGGGGATCAGGCTGGTCATTCGTGTCTCCACGAGTCCGACTCGATTCTGCTCATTTAATACCTGTGGCCTGCTCGGTTCGACACACAAGTAACGTTAGCGTAACCTGTGCCATCGAATATCCATCCGTGTCGTTGGACCTGAAACACCACGCTCGACTTCCGACACTCGAATTGTTCGCAAGGAAACGTCAGCCTAGCCTACCTTAGCTACTACGTAGTCGAAGTAGTAGGAGATGTTGCCTTCGTGTTGAACGTTGAAGCAAACAGCCCGTTGGCCTCCACGCTGCCCCCCCAACGACGTCCGGACTCGAATTGAATGCCGCTTGAGTAAGCGCGTTGGTAACCGCATACCCAGGCTCGGCGGTAGAAGAAGAAGAAGAAGAAGAAGAAGTTATCAGACGCGAACACAAATAGCAGCACTAAGCATCATCGGCGGTTATCGTTATCATTGCTTGTTTGAAAAGGATAAGATAAAATAAAATAGAAATAAAAATGGAACCCTCGTCGTCTCACACGGAAGCGTCAAGGCGAACGTCGACAACGGTATATGCGCGCCTATTTCGTTCCCGGCCAGAAGCCCGAAGGATCAAGAAGAGAAGCTCGCTTCCGATTCCCGAGTCAGCAGCGCCAGCGCCAAAGCCAAAGCCAGAACCAGAACCAGAGCGAGAGCTAGAGCCAAAACTAGCAGCACCACCAGCTTCAGCTCATCAAGCTACCGGCCCTCAGGCGGCGGCTGACCCTACTGGTAGAAGACACGGCGACAACGAGGAATTTGCTGCTGCCATAAGTGCACACAACCACCACCACAACCACACCTTTCAGGTACAGGCGATCAGCCCCGATTCTAGTTCGTCGTGAGTGGTCCATATTTCTTTCCTTTTTTTTTTTTTTTTTTTTTTTTTTTTTTCAACCGTTGCGATAACTTGATATTTTCCCCTTTTTGCTTTCTCTCTTTCCGAATGGGTCGAAAATGCGCTCTTTATTATTTTCTTGAATTGGCGTCCGCAAGCACCATCAATCACCCTGGTCTCTATGATTCCCCAAATGGCCAAAGGACCAAAGTTGAACCTGTCAAAAGAGGTCATCGCTCAACTTTACAAAGCTCTTATATGGTAGTACTTTCTGCACCACCTCACAGTCTCGCTTTCCTCGTTTCGTACATGTACATGTACAGTATGCTCGTATTGAACCTTAGACCAATCTTCCTTGTCACTATTACCCTACCACTGCTACGGAGTACACTACCTCGACTACTACACTACAAACACAGTACAAACTTCCCACACGGACACTAAGCAGGGGCATCAGTCTTGTCTACTCAGGGGTTTAATTTCCACATTGCAGCGCTAAGCGAGCAGCCTCGCGCTAACGAGCCTCTAAGCGGGTATGATGGCCAGTATTATGGCGAAAACCCGCGAGCGAGAATGGTATCAGGCTTTGCGGATTTGCATCTTCTCCTGTCATGTCTTTGTCAAGCCCGCTTCTTTAGCAATAGCGTAGCTCGCATACATACTATGTATGTCAGCCATGTCCTCATGAGAGGGCTAGAGGACTAGATTGCTTGCTTGCTTGTTTGTTGGCTTCTGGCTGGCCGGTTAGCGGGCTTTGTTGCGCGCGCGAGACAAAACCAGAAATCCTTGCGTGGCGTCTTGGAAAAACGTGGGAGACGTTAGAGAGAGAGAGAGAGAGAGAGAGAGAGGAGTCTCGCTTAGTTGGAGTCACATCGTCCCATCGTCCCATAAAACCGTATACCTAACACTCACTACAACTACATTACCACCTTTACGTATACCTATGTACTACCTACCTAGGTACACTTGGTATACTGGTACATCCGGTCCTTGTACGCATAGGTGGACTATATGTTAAGTACTTACCTACTACCTCACCCACCTTACGTAGTATGCCTACTTATAAGTAGTAGGCACCTACTACTATACTATACACTATTAGTCTAGTGTATACTACTACACTACATACTACATACATAACTTACACTACCTACCTTACAATGAGCGCTCAGTCTTTTTCTTAATTCTCTATGCTAGACTAACCCTGCGCTGATCCTCACTTTTTGTCTTTCTGGTTGCCCCTGGTCAGCCGTTTCGCTAACCTCCTTTTCTTTTAATTCGCGCCTTTCAGATTCACTCACCACAAGAGGTCTTTCTCTGCAAATGCTGTGGTCCCTCGTCCTAGATACGAAGACCACCTCTTGAAGCCTTCACCTCTGCGCGTCCCGGTTGCCGGTCACCCGAGAGTCCCCTTATATGGCCCCGCGAATTTGAGA
Source organism: Xylaria sp. FL1042 (assembly GCA_022495085.1). NCBI lineage: Eukaryota > Fungi > Ascomycota > Sordariomycetes > Xylariales > Xylariaceae > Xylaria > Xylaria sp. FL1042. The sequence continues at coordinate 256,259 of MU380158.1, read as the reverse complement.
CATAATCCCGAGGTCAACAACACTGGGCACGGATTCCCCGGCGCTGGCTCTGTCGAAGGCATGGACCGCTCATCTTACGACGTGACTGGTCCCATACCCCAGCATCATGCCCAGCATCATGCCCAGCATGCCCAGCGGCCGAGCCGAATGCCTGCGGGCATGATGGCCAACTATGCGCAGATTGATCCCCAATCCACCATCTACCAACGACGATCCTCGAGTAGCTCGAGCGTGGCGAGCTCTGTCGGCTCCAAGGACACCTTCGACGCCATTCTAGCATCCCCTGCAAGTAGTAGGACAAGTTTCGAATCATGGCAAACCACCTCCCGAAAACCGGATTATGGATGGCAACGACCTGCGCCGATCAAGCAGTATAGGAGGAGGAGAGAAGAAGGCGAGCTTTTCGCCGCTCTACCAGATGAAGTTTTGAGTCTTATACTGCAAAGACTGAAGGAGTCGCATCTAAGGCCCGGAAGCTCCAGCTGTACGACATGCATGATGAGGGATCTGTGCTCCGTCGCGGTATCAGCCAAAAAGCTCCTGAAGGTTGCGCGTTTAGCATTGTATGTAATTCCGGGCTTTTTAACAGGGGTGCGAACACTAATTTAACGGCCCAGGTACGAGCATATCCAAATCGTTGGAGCAGATTCGCAAGTACAGAAGAAACGTCTGAAGATGAGTTATGGATCGCGTCTGGTTCTCCTTCGGCGCACGCTGAGATCCAACCCTGGGGTCGCCATCCTAGTGCGCAGTTTGAAGGCGCCCGCCGTTCCACAAGGTATCCCCGCCGAGTCATATCAGAACCTCATTGCCTCTGTCATCATGGCTTGCCCGAACTTCGAAAAATTAGTTGGACCTCATCAAAACTACGACTTCACCTTCAGCCGTCTATTCCACGCGTTATCAACACGGGAGCAGTTGACGGATATTCACTGGACGCTAGAGGCATCGAAAACCCAGAGGAAACGTCGCATGTCGAATGCCGCGCCCATGCTCAATTCGGGTAATCCGAATTTCCAGGAGGCCCCCGGTGATTTGCAACCAGAGCAGAGCGACGAGTTCCGAGAGCTTCATATGAACTGGATGAATCTCAAGACACTCTCCATCCACTGCTTGCCGGGAGCTACCCTTACTCCAGTATCGCTGCTCCCGGATATCTTGGCCGATATATCGTCTCTTCAGCACCTCCACTTGTCTCATCTGCCGTTCACAGCATTCAACGATGCTAATCTGTTATCATTGCCTCCTCTGCAATCACTTACTTTGTCGCATCTACCAGGTGTTTCTAGCATAGGACTCTCACAATTCGCAAGGCGCTCCTCTAGCCGGTCGATCCGCAAGCTCATTTTGCACCACCTGGACGTGGACTCTCTTCCCACCATAGCGCAGATCCTCTCAAACCTTAGATCTCTAGAGACGTTTGCGCTCGTGCAAGCGCATACGCCCATTCTTCCCGAAGGCGAAATGATCTGGCTCTTCCCATACCTTGCATCGCCGACGATCAAAAAGCTGCACTGGGATATACCGAGTTTCGCGTCCACGGCTAATATCGCGGACTCGATTCTTGCTAAGAGTATCTCTGCGCACGGCTTTCCGGCCTTACGGACGCTACGGACGCCCGCTGACCCCGAAGGTATCTTTCAGGCTCTCTGTCGGCCTGTCGACAAGGTTGAGATGGCAAGTGACAGGTATCGCGGGCTCATAGCTAAAGCCGGCTCGCGTCCGAAAAGCCCGCCCCAAACTCCGACTACGCCGAGGACTCCCCTGACGCCAGGTAGCACTAACTCGAAGTCGCCTTTTGGGCTCAACTTCCCCATGGATGATCAGCTTTTCCCCTCTAAGGTATCAAGCAATCTCGCGCAGTCACGGCTCGAGGCGCAGCATCGGCTTGACGCGGCACGCAACGAACCTCGCTTTACCTTCAACTTATTGGATGAGAGTGGTAGGATGGTCGAAACGACACAGTTGGCGGGTTTCATTGGCGAAATCAGCTCGCCCATCAACTACTATCTCATGCCCGATCCTGGCGCAATGGATGAGAATGGTGGGATCGTGGAAATATCCGATTTCCTAGGCGACGGTGGCGAGAACCTGAAAGATGGGAATCGCGAGGGTTGTACTGGTCGCTGGAACACCTACAGCGGTGCGGTGATAGATAAGAAGGACCGCGAGCGTTGGTGGCATACCGAGCGCGGACGATGGAGAGCCGTCGAGCTCTGAAGAGGCTGTATATGAAGAATGAAGATCTGGGCTGATACTAATAATTATCTAATGGTGATGCGGTGGTAATATAATGAAGATCCAGAGTCGTGGAGTTCAGATGGTGGATGAGGCGGGATGATAAATATCTACACTTTGGCTACGACGCTTCGGACTCGCATCGGACTCGCATCGGACTTAACACGGAAAAAGGAGGATAAGCAAAAGAAGGGAAAAGACATTATCACGTCTATCATTAATGTCGTTTGGATATATCAACTGGAATACCCCTGGCCGATCGATATAGGCACTTAGGTATATTGGGAGTTTTCGCACATAATAGTAGTTTTATTCGATCTTGTACATTAAACGCATCTGGTACAAAGACATATATATAAAGCACGGTTTTGAATATGGAACGTGCTAGATACCTGCTCTGCTTACTTATATATCCAAGAATTCATCCCATGTGCAACGGCCGAGTTCATCGGCACTGGAAGCGAATTTCGGGTATTAGCGGGTCTAAGAAGGAAGGAAGGAAGGAAGCTCGGCGGTGGTTCCGACGTCATATGGCCGAGGCCGAGACAAAAGCTCTTGCCATTTTTTGCTTTTCTCAAGATGGCTATACTACATCAATGTTTTTGATATCAATCAGTTACCTTTCCTCCTTTAGTTCTCGTCGAATTCGTAATTAACAGCGTCCAGCTCAGACCTTAGATCATTATCAATCAGAAAATAAACATGCGGTCGTCATCTTTATTCCCCGCGAGGCAGATGCGTCGCGTTTGCGCCTTCTGCCGACAGCAGCAGCAGCAACAGCAACAGCAACAGCAAGAGCACATCGCGACAACGCGCAGCCTACACACTTCGTCGACGCGACAACAAAGCGGAGCATCGAATTCACCTCTCACGTCTTCGCACTCCCGGAGCTACCGTCTAAACCAAAGCTCGCCGGCCACAACCCGCCAACGACCATTTTCCCAGAGCGTCGCCTTCCGAAACGGCAGCAGCACTACTACTTCTCCCACTACCACTACTACCCAGGAGCAGCAATCCAAGCCCATCTCCTCCTCCACCACCAATGATACTACCAGCGACGACAAGCCCAAAACACCACAGACGCACTACGACTTCTTCCCCGAAACCCTCCCCGCCGGCCCCCCGCCCCACGGCCCCTTCGAAATAGACCTCCGCGCCCTCCGGCGCGAATTCCTCGCGCTCCAAGCAGGCGCGCACCCAGACCTGCACCCCTCACACATGAAAGCCCGGGCGCAAGCGACATCGGCGCGCATCAACGAGGCGTACAAGACCCTCTCGCATCCACTACTACGGGCACAGTATATTCTCTCGCTCGTACACGGCGTCGACGTCGCGGGGGACGAGACGGGGAAGGTGGAGGATCCGGAGCTGCTTATGCTCGTGCTCGAGACGAGGGAGTGTATTGAGGAGGCGGATGAGGAAGGGGATTTGGTCGGGCTGAGGGAGGAGAATGAGGGGAGGATTGAGGCGTGTTTGGGGAGGCTTGGTGAGCTTTTTGCGAGGGCGGGAGAGGATGGGGAGGATGCGCTGAGTCAGGCGAGGGATGAGGTTGTTAGGTTGAGGTATTGGGTTAATATTAGGGAGAGTATTGATAATTGGGAGAAGGGGAAGCCAGTTGTTCTGGAGCATTGAGAGAGGAGAGACTAGGTAGGGGAGGGGTTGAAGATAGGGGTTGAAGATAGGAAGGGGGATGGGAGTAGAAGATGTGGTGGGATGGATGCCGTTATAGAGTGTATACCATGGTGTCTGGGCTGTAGAGATCGTGGAAGTTAGGTTCTTCATGGTCGGGTATTTTGGCCTCGATTTTAGGAGCTCCTGAGGTTAGGATAGATTCTAAGACTCTAAATGCTGTATTATGACTACCTGATACAGCACTGGCGAATGTCAGAGCTGAAAGTGACAATGAAATATAGGCATTGCCAGTAAGTGATACAAACGGACCTGGTCATATTCTCGTACAAATGAATATTTTGGTCGGCGGTGTATTTTTTTTTACCTAAATCATAACTAAATTGAGAGTGTGTATATATATATAATATATATATATATATATGATGTGTAGGTAGGTAATGGTATCAAAAAAAGCCTTTTCTTGCAGCATTGAAATCACCAAACCTCTGTTCTAAACCGTTGTCCCCGCCTACCATGATCACGATAGAATAACAGTACCTACTAGTGGCAATCATTTCGGTACTTATCTTATCTACATATGTAGGGTAAGTACACCTGACATGCTGTGTTGTAGAATGACACATGTATAATAAGCTGTAGAGACTAGGAAGGAGTAAATGTTGTTGCTCACCTGGCAGGGCCAATCCGGATGACAAGCCCAAGCTTCTGTCTACCCCAGCTCTGTCTGCCACTACCCCACCTTCTATCAACCCGCCGCCTGGTCGTGCTATATGTTATCTTTGGGAGCTTCATTCATAGATAAAGCTCACCCCTCCTCCTCCATACATTTATCTGACACTCTTCTTTACACACGTGTGTCTTCGATCTAACATCAACAACGCTGGGGAGCCCATTTTAAAAAAAATCTCTCAAGTTTGACCTCAACACCACATGTTCTGAACGAACCCAGGGGAATAGCGAAGACCGAACGAACATGGCCAGTCCCCAAATCAACGAGCTTCTGTCTAAGGCCAAAGCAGCCGACGACCAAGCAGCTGCTTACGACGCACTGCTTAAGAACATCAAGTCACACGCCACACCCGCCACGGTCGAGGCCGACATGAAGGCCATAGCAAGCTCGATATTTTCCAATGACCTCCGTGTCGTCGCTCTACGGACCGTGCTCGAGCGGTTCATCGACGTACTAGCAGGCTTTAACAACCCCGACCTGTCAGTGGCCGTGGGCCAGCACACGCTCGACATCATCGCCGCGCAGCCGTCGGCGACATTCCTGGACCAGGTGGCAGCGCTGCGGAACCTGATGGCCGACGCGCACGAGAGCAACGAGGACTTCCTCCTGGCGGCCGAGGTGCTGTTGGAGATGCCACTCGACGCCGCGCAACGAAAGGTCACAAACGCCGAGCGCGCCGCCGTCTGGGTGCGCATCGTACGCAACTACCTCGAGGTCGACGACGTGCTCTCTGCCGCGGCATACCTTAATAAGCTTAAAATCATCATGTTCGACGTCGCCGACCCGGCCCTGAATCTGCACTTCCGCCTCTCGCAGGCCCGCATCCAGGACGCCTCACACGAGTTCCTCAGTGCCAGCAGTGCCTACCACGACATTAGCCTCTCGCCCGTCGTGTCCGAGGACGAGCGCCTCCACACCCTCGCCATGGCCGCGCGCTGCGCTATTCTCGCCCCCGCCGGCCCCCTGCGCAGCCGTGCCCTCGCCCGTCTCTACAAGGACGAGCGTTCTGTTAACCTCGACGAATTTGGTATGCTCGAGAAGATGTTTCTCGACCGTCTACTGGCGCCTGCCGAGGTCGAGAAGTTCGCTCGGGGTCTCGCTCCGCATCAATTGGCCACGACGTCCGACGGATCCACGGTACTTGCCAAGGCCGTCGTGGAGCACAATCTGCTAGGTGCCTCTCGGCTATACAGTAACATTAGTTTCGAGGCGCTGGGTGTACTCCTAGGTCTCGACGCCTCCCGGGCCGAGGACACCACGGCCAAGATGATCGAGCAAGGCCGTCTCGTCGGCCGCATCGACCAGATCGAGAGGTTGATCTGGTTCGAGCGCGGCGAGGCGTCGGGCGAGAAGGGCAGCGGACGCGCCGAGGTGACGGTAGGCAAGGAGATGCGTCACTGGGACGCCAACGTGCAGGGCCTCGCCGAGGACGTCGAGAATGTCACAAATGCCCTTCAGAGAGAATTTCCTGACTTCGTCGCTGCTAATCTAGTGGCATAGAATGGACGAACCGGGCGAGACGGAGGAAGCAAATAAAGAAAACCAAGGAATGCATGGCATAATGATATGAAAAACTGGCATGGCGAATGGATATGAACTACTACACGACAACGGCGTTGCTTGGTGGTATGCACGGTCGGGCTCTCAGGCCCCAGCAGGTCAAAACTGGATCCGACTGGAGGACTGTAGAAGCAAGAAAGACAATCTGTGTTTCCTAATGGGTATTGAAGACACTAGATCATAGTTTGTACAAAAATGGCGTTTTGGAGGGTATCCGGGTTTACAGCACAGCATAGCAGAGAAGAACTGGAGCATCTTGGTAATTTTCACATCGATAAATATTACATGGGATTTGAAAACCCATCATTAGGATTCCTTCTCGTTTTCAGTCGGGGCAAGATGGGAGTTAAGGAAGGATAGAAGAAAAACATCGTGAAAGTCTTTATCGCTATCTATATACTCATCTATCTACTTGCTGATTCATTTGTTTCATTCATTCATTCAGTTAGTCAGTCATTCCCGATCAATCAATCGAGATCCTTCTTGCGAACGACAATATAGCCCTGGCTCAGGAGGCGGGGGTCGCCCATTTCCTCCTCGAAGATGAGGTCCTCGATGGCCTTGCGCTGCCTCGCGTCCGACACGACGCTGCTGATGTCGGTGCCCTGGGCCTCGGCCAGGCGCAGGATGCGGACGAGGGCGTCGCCTATCTTCTCGCCCATGAGGTCGTAGCCTGCCGTTTGGAGGTGCACGCCGTCCGAGTCCCAGTACTTGGCCCGGTCTTCTGGGGACATGGCGTGGTAGGGGAGTTCTTTGAATAGGTCGAAGTGGTAGCTAGATTTTTTTTACAGGTTAGAGAGGGAAGAGGACGGAGTAATTGTAGTGCAATCAAGCGTCCGTTCAAGGGGGGGTCCGGTTGACTAGTTAGTAGGATAGGTGGCTGGCTGGCTGGCTGGAGGGCGGGAAGACAAGCAAAGCAAACAACGCCAGTAAGATGGAAGACAGAGTCATGTACTTGGTGGAGGGGAAATAGGAATGCCACCTACTAATTCTCCTTCTCGTAGTTCCTGATGGCCTCGTTCACTTCGTTTCGTCTCTGTGGAATGTCGCGAAACCTCACCTTGGTCTCCGGTATCGTGAGCGCTAGGACTTTACCCCCCTTCGACAACGGGATGTCCCAGGCGGTCTTCAGACCCTCGATAATCGCTTCTGATGGTCTGCCCCATCCGAGGTCACTAGGCGCAGGGCACGTTAATTGAAGTCACTTGGCATGGGCACGAACCGATTCACGTGATGTTTTCATCTGTGAAGTGTGTATTATGAGATGACGAGATTATGTCGTGATGGGAGGAGACTTGAATTAGCAGATTAAGAAGGGAAAATAAACCTACTTTGTCCCGCCCAGCACAATTGTCCAGTCGTAGGGGTGCTCTGCTAAATTCCCTAGATAAACAGTCTTGTCAGCACCAATAATAAATGATTAGAATGAACGAAGATGTTAATAATTCAAAGTTTCTTCTCTAGCAAAAGAAAAAAAAAAAAAAATAGATGACGGAGAATGAGAACCGGTGCATCCACACCCGCTTCGGACACCCCATGCGCCTAGAAATAATTAAAAAAAGGGCACTTACAACTATCCTGCATTCGAGGAATGTACTGGCCGGTGGTCACGAGATCGCCAGGCATCCCCTCAACCTCGCACTCGACCCTGCGTCCCGGAAACGCCTCCTCGATCTTCTCGATCATCCGGCCGGCATACGGGTCACCCACGGGGTAGCCACAGGTGAGCGAGTTGCCGAAGCACAAGATACGGAGGGGTGGGTCAGCGCTCTTCTTAGCATGTTTATGTTTATGATCAGTCCGGCTAGCCATGGTGCCGACTTCTTCTTCTTTTGTTGTTGTTGTGTTTTGATCTAGAGCGGAGGATGCGGGAGAGAGAGAGAGCGTACGCATGTACGTATGTATGTGTAGGCTAGGTACTTAGATCTATCTGCGGCTGAAAATGGTGTTGTTTGGTCCCGATGTCAATGTCGACGAAGCCAAGTCCTCAAACAGGGGGGAACGTCTGCCTGCGTGTGTTGGTGGAGCTCCGAGGTCTGGTGGATGAATGCTGACTGAACGAACCCGTAGAAGCAGCTCTCTTCAACGTGCAAGAATAAAGCAGACTAGAAGGAGCTGTGTCTGTGATAGTGGTGTCACCCGTATTTCCGGTGGGAGTCGCGCCTCGCTAGTGCAGTGTATTGTCTTATATGACTTATAAGAGCAGTTGGATGTTGTCCGGGCACGTGCTGACGGAGCATATGATATCCTCAAACCAAGCGGCTCAGTAGGCAGATCTAGAGGCTACTTGCTCTATCGAAATAAGCCGGAGTAGGTAGTAGATGGTGTATTATGTAGATAGAAGTAGTAGTGAGAAGGAGATGTAGCAAGAGCCGACAGAAGAAGAAAACCGGTAGATAGACAGGGCCAAAGACTGGTATCGAAAGAAGAAACCCAACCAAAGTAAATCTAGCCTAGGTTGTTTAGGCTGGGGGAATCAAGTCGGTCGCGAACTACCGGTAAGCTGAGTTGTTATAAGTAGATGCGTAGCAGGGGTGAACAAGTAAGGGATTCCGGAGAGTGTACCTGGGTTAGGTAGCCTTTTACGTCCTGTGGTCGCGGTATAATAGGTACGCTGATAAGACTGAAACGTGGGGTAGACAGGCATCCCGTCCTACTTTGTACTTACCTGCAGCACTTACTGAGTACATAAGGTAGGTATGTACCTACAGCACCATCCCTTTAAGTGCTATTTATGAACCAATTAAATCTTAAAAAAACGGCATTTTGTAGCAGAAATGGCACTTGAAGGGATAGCTTCAGTGATCTGACTTACAATTAGGCAACCCTCTGTTGGGAAAGCTGTACAGGTACCTGGAAGTCAAGTGCGGTAACATTTACTGGTCACGCCGACTAGGCAGACGCAACAAGAACCAGATTTATAACACCAAAGCAAAGAAAAAAAGTATGGGCATTTATTCTAAATTTAAAAAAGAAGCGGCCTTAGTCATGCCGCTGGATGATCTGTAAACGCAGGTCCACCCAACTAAGATACAAACCTACGCCATGCCCCCCCCCAAGATGCAAACCAACCATTACCTATTTTTTGTATGCAATGCTATCCTTGCACCTTGTCCTCGACTCGACTAGTCACAGAATTCTACTGCCGAAAGGCTCCTAAACTACCAGACTAGAACTTACACACCTATGTACAACTGTCTCTAGTCCTTATTGCCTTTCTAAAAGGCTTGCCCATGATATGGGCTGTGTCCATGTGGACCGCCCGAACTACCATTTGGTCCTGGCGAATATGGTGATGATGATGAGAATTGGCCTTGAGGTGGCATGAAACGTGGATCCATATTGCCCGGAGGAGGTGACCGAAAACCACTAGATCCAGGCACCCAATTCCCTTCCCGTTCAACACCACCGCCGTAGCCGCGAGGCAAGCCGAAGCCTTGTTGTCTAGGCGACGGTGGAACCATACCTCGACCCATATTGGAATACATACCAGACGGCGGCGGGACACTGGGCGAAGATGCCATTGGCTGCTGGTATTGTGGATAGCCCGGCTGCTGTTGTCGCTGAATCGCGTTCTGGGCGGCTTGACTGGCCCAACCATGTTTCATCTGTTCCCTTCCGCGCTCTCGGACTTCAATTGCGCCTACAAGTCCTCCACCAGTCTGTGTGGCATTTTTGTTTCCCGCCATGTTGATGAGAGGCGACCCCGTAATCCGTGCAACATGTTCCTGTTCACGGGCAGATAAATGAGACTCGCCTTGTGATTGCTGGCCACCCAGAACGGCACCTGCGCCCCGAGACCCAGGCCTCTGGAATAACTCGCCGGATTTCGGTCGCTGTAAGAGATCGTGGGAACTATTCCGTGAATGCGCCGCTCCAATGGAGTCTTTATCTTGACCGCGACCAAGCGGAGGAGTTGGTGTGCCAGCACGATAACCAGCGAGAGTATTGCCAGATGAATGGCGTTGATGGGCATACAAAGGCGTTGCTGTCGTTGCCCTTTGCTGAACAAATTCCTCGGCGGAAAGACCGGGACCGGTAGAACCAGAGGAACCAGTGGTTGCGGCCGCTGGTTGCCAAATTACACTCTTTCGCACGTTCTCTTCTGAGCCTTGTCGGCTATGTGAAGCTTCAGCTATGCGGGGCCTCTGAGGAAGCACCGTGGCAGGTGACTGAGCCCTGTGACCAGATGGATTTGAAGTTTGTGAAACCTCAATGCCGCCTGGCTGGGGCAAATCTCGCGGTGCAGTGGCATAATTAAGGGTTGGGCCGAAATCGATACCTGGAATTTCAAAACTAGAACCGCCTGATCGCCCTGACGGCTCTTCTGCAGCCCCTACTGTTTTCAATACACCAGCCCTTGGTCGTTCAACAACTGACGAAGAGGTCCCAGTTGACGGTCGCGAACTAGCATAGTCAGGGCTCGAAGTAGACGCACCATCGTCATACCGGCTGCTAGCCTGGCTGATCATGGTGTCGTAACGCAGGGCACCTGGCTGAGGTGCAGGGTTGCCTGCGTTCTGAGCACGGACTTGCCCAAACCCTTCAGCATCTATTCGATGGCCCGTGAGGCTGGCACTACTGGTTGATGCTGTCACTGGAGTTACGTTGCCTATTCCTGACCGTTGCTGAAGACTATCTGAACGGGCCGGCAGTGGTTTTCTGTGGATAGGTGAAGTATCCAAGGGAGGTAATTGTTCCCCGCGATTAGGCGGAGGAGATCGGGGCCCACCTCTACCGCCCGGACCGGAAGGACCAGGATAATATCCACCGTGGATGCCTGGAGGTCCGTTACCGGGGTAGCCACGACCGGGACCTACCATGTTCGGCGGCGGGCGACCGCGACCTCTACCGGGCATGCCAGGGGGACCTGGCGGCGGTCCAGCAGGCGGTGGCCCACGATAGGCTGGGTGATTACCCTGAGGGCCATAATTAGGCGGACCTGGAGGTCGGTTTCCTGGGGCAGTTCCTGGCCTCGAAGTCGGGGTCTTAGGCCGAGGTGTGGGAGTTGGGCCGCGGGAATCAGGTTGGGGACCTGCTGCTGGGTTAAACGGAGATCTTGATCGTTGCGATATCGAGTCCATGTCAGGGGGAAAGCCTGGGGAGCGTGGGGGGTTTGCTTCACGGGATCCAAAATTAGCAGGGGGCCCCGCGTTGTTGGCTTGTAAATGTACTGGAGGTCGACCAAGTTGGTCAGGGTTCTGACGAGATGCTTCTTTTTGGTCTTCGATGCTCCTCTCGCTATCAGGGCTCCATACGTCTTGGCCAACAGGTACGTTGCCAGCGGTAGCAAGCTGCTTTAGTGTGTTGATAGATAACCGGCTGTTAGCGCGGCGCATTTCTGGTGAGTGATATGGTCGATTGTTGGGCTTGTCGCCTGGGGCGTGAGAAAATGTTGGCGGCTGAGAAACTGGCTCTGGCGTCTGCATCCTTCGCATGCCATCAAAATCACGAAGGGGAGGCCCCATTCTTTCCTCATCTGAGCTGGCAGGTTCTGGGGCAGCTGCAAAATCAGCTCCAAAGGGAGGTGTAGGGTTAGGACCAAATCCAGCGCTCGGGCTCACAGAGTAGGGACTCTCACTATGACGAGGAACCTGTGGCGGAACGGGTCCAGCAAGATGGGCGCCGGATGTGTTCGAAATTGCGTTTGTGGCCACCGGGCCAGAATTAAGAGACATAGATCGTGATGCTCGAACTGTCGGTGCTGGTGCATCGTCAGCGAAACCTACACGAGGCTTTGCGGTTCCACTTGTCGTAGGACCAACACTAAGCCGCTTCGTGCGGCTATTTGCTCGACTTGTACCACTACTCTCACTTTCATCCGTCGTCGTGTTCATTCGAGTACCAGTGAGTTCTTTTAACTTTTTCCTCCACTCTCTTTCGGAGCGGTTCGCATTTCCATCAGTCAATATCAAACTCGATACATCCAGTAATTCAAGGTATCCATAGCGCTTATGCTTGGGCATTGCGAACATCAGGGACCTGGAATCCAATACACTGGCAACTAACCGCCCTGGGCGACCATATAGTCCAAAAGTATCCCAGGTAGGGAACAGAAATCGCAGCATCATTTCGAATCCGCTAACAGCAGGATTTACTTCTGGCATGATAAAAACAAATCCTTCGGTGGACGACGGAGGATCAGCGTGTATCGTAATATCCCCCTCAATTTTGATCAAAGTGGACGCATCAATCAATGATTTGGATTGCGGATATAACGCGTATGCGGAGTAAGCGTCGTTAATCGTCGCTATAGGTTGCAATTTCTTTTGTTTTTTGCCCTCTTTTCTTTGATCGTAGAATTTGATGTCGCCTTTCAAGATTGGGGGGTGTGATCGGTCATACGGATTCTTTTTCTTATGTTCCTTCATTGCCTTCTGATATTCTTTCTCGTCTGGTGGGGAGATAACACACCAACAGCGTCTCCAAGGGACACCGGCACCGAACCGAACTCTGACCCATTGATCTACGTGAACCCGCGATCTTTCCATGATGACACCTATATTGTTCAGCTGTTTGCCCTTGCCTGCGATGAGTGCCCCTGTGTATGCCTCCTGAAGCGTAGAATGCTCGAACATGGCAAGGCGAATGCCAGAAGTCCACTGAATCAGGGATTGCTTGGAATTAAAATGCAGGAGATATCGATTTCTTCCTGCTGTTGAGATGCTAAGAATATTTTGCAAAGGCTGTTCATCATTTGACCTCGTAGGTAAAGACTCAATCTGGAATGTGGTCAACTCGATGCGCCCAGTTACGCTATGCCGAGAATCAATACTATACCATTTTGATTGACGCATCAGTCAGGTTGATGAATTTAGGTAGAACCTCTCCATCCTCGCCTGCAGCATCCAATTCGGCGGCGTCCCAAAGAGACAGGACCGTCCCCACCAGTTGCGCAAAGCATTCTGTCCACGTGCGATCGGGGTTTGGCTTGCCCTCTGCATAGAGTTAGAAAAGATCCAGGCACCAGGCACTTCATGTCTCGTTCCACTTCAACGTACGAGTATTTTGGTCATCTAATTTGAGAAAATATCCTTCCTGGTACAGCTTATTCCCATGGCTGTTGAGAAAAGTGAATATGGGCTGAAGCTCCGGTATTGTGTCTTCGTTGACGTCCATGTGGGGCGGTTGGTAGGCCTGGACCATAGACAACGGACGGGAGGAACTACGGCTTCGGGAACGGTTGTGGTCGGCAACAGTAATCGGCGAATTATTTAGCGGCGAGCTGTCATGGTCGACCCAGAGCGGCGAGGCCGGGACGGTTGAGGACACAGCCCGGGAGTGGCCGCGGCGGTGGAAGAAATCGCTCTTAGCGGCGGCGGGATTCTTGCCGGGGTAGGGCGATTGGTGATTCGCGAGGCTGCTTATGCCGTTCGGCGGCGTCGACGGCGTGGAGGTAGAATCGTTGTAGAGAGATTTCGGATCGCTATTGGCAGGAGAATGCGAGCCGGCGAAGTGGGACATAAACGAGAGAACTTTTGATCACGGGAGAGTTGGTTAGTGCAACGTAGGGTAGCATCAGGCACTGCATATGTGAGTTATTGTTGGATGGATCGTCAGGCCGTCAGGTGAATGAACTGTCATGACACTCGTACAGTGAGGGTCTCTGTATGACGGATGACGGAGCTGGCGCCCAAGGAACGACAAATAATGGCGAGGGATTGGCAGCTAGTAAAGGGGCGGGGTGCAAGGATGGCCTCGGGGCGGAGAGGGACTGGGGAATTCGAAGGTAAGGTTTTGATGACCGCGGCGTGCTCAAGTACGAGGGTGCAGGACGGTGCAGGACTAAATGCAGGACTGCTGCAGGTCTGGTGCTTGCTTTTGACATATGCTGCATTCGCCGTGGGTACGTGGATAGGGTGTAGGTAAGAATTATAGGTATGAGTTCTACCTACCTTAGGCAGGGAGGTAGGTAGGAAATATAGTGGACGGTGGACTTTCAGTCTGCGTGTTAACCGCTGTAGTGCAGTGCTTGTTGCAATGCTTCTTTTAGGCCATCACAGGGTCTACGCTACTAAGTAAATAGCAGGTGGCCCAGGAGCATGGAGCATTGAGTATTGTCTGATTCCAGTGTGAATCAACACCCACTATGGTGCAAGGGATTGGAATAGTGGAACCCCTTGTTCAATCCCCAGCAGAAGGGAAATGAACGACGATGAAGGGTTGTTTCAACTGCTTCGTGTGTACTAGTAGAACACAGCCTCTCATATGCATACACAGAAAGAACATGGCCAGAAGACTTCTCCTAGCCTTTCATGAAAGGCCCCAGCTGTTGGTGTCGTTGCTACCCACTCCCCACTCCGAACAAGCCAAAGAGAAAGACAGAGACATGGTCTTGACATAGAAGCAAGGGGCGCATCGTGGTGACTTAGATATGTCGCAAGCTGCTCTTTGCTTGGCAGGAAGACTTGTAATGCGCGAGCCCTTTCATCTGCGATCTTCATTGTGTATACATGGGCAGAGCTACTTTGCCAGGGTACGAGTTGTGGACTCTCGAAGGACATGTGCGACGATTACAATCCTAGAACCGGGCATTGGGGAGACGAGTGGGAATCCAAATAAGAATGTTGAAAGAGACATATACTAACCTCGTTTCCTGACCATTTTGTCTGTCTCGACTTCCAGTCAGACACCTGACGAGCTCTCAACGGAATGGGACCACTCTCTGCAGCCTTTTGAGTTTGAGTCTGCTTTGCGCAATGCCGGCTCAAGTGCAGGAGACCAGGAAGATACGAGGTAGATAACCCTCAAAGAACGGCCTCGTCGGTCACTCCGCTGGTCCGTTGGCGTCGCTGGCTGAAGATGGGACAAATGACCCAAAAAATAAAAATTAGGAAAGGGAACAACAACAATAGCACCGAACCAGTATTAAAAAAAAATTGAGCGTGTTGAGAGCTTGTACAACCAACCACCTAGTTTTGCGGCCGGCCTAAAAAGTACCGACGGTCAGTCAGCACATGCGACTGTAGTGTGACTGTATCAGGAGAATGTGGGCACGAGTGAGTTTTGTAGCTTCACGGGATCCGGGTGGCACCGCATAAGTTGCGCGATATCCACACCGACACGCAAATACGAATAAATGGAATGCCATCCACGTCAGAAAAGGGGAAGGTCTCAAAAGATGGGGGCTTGCAGCTTGAGTCGACAGCCTGCGACCACGACTGGCTCGACTGGTCAGTTTCTGGTTCTTGGTATCGATTTGACACGAGAGATTGGATGCCTGTAACGATAGGTACCGGTGCGGTCTGCTTGGCATGAATAGAGACGGCCTGGACTACCTAGGGACTAAGGTTAGATTAATGCTGACCTTGCTGTTGTGGCTGTACAGTTGCCGGTCTGAGGAGTGACGTATACCTACGTAGCCGCTAGGTATAACTGGATTATAACTTTACAGTAGTGCCGATTATACTCTTTTGGGGGGTACCGATCCGTCACGGAAGCGTCGGTCATTGAATTTGACAATTTTTAGCAGTGCTGTCAGGGTACCAGAATGTAGAACAGAGTCGGCCAAAGAAAAAAGAAAATCTAACAAAGAGGAAAGGGATGAAGAAAGGCGTCGGCCGAGCCCAATAAAAGGCGATAAAGACAAGGCAATGTTTGGAAAATGGTTGAAAGGCATGTAGCGTTACGGTAAACGCCCAAAATACACTTGTAGTATATAGTATATATCCACCTACTAAGTAAGTTATTCATATAATACCAAGCAATCCCTTGTCACAAATCATCCTGCGCAAGAGAACGCCAACTCTTGATTTCTCCAGTTTGACCCCTGCAAACAAAGCCGCCCAAGGTCTGCGCCTAGGTTGACCCTGGTGCGCATCAGTCCTAATCGGCAGCAACCGGATGGTGCGGCACTATCATTGACGACGCCAGCACGACATGTACAATATATGTAATATCAAATATTAGCTAAAATTTCCTCAGATACACTACGTCAGTCAGTGGGCTGAGCGTTGTTGAGGAGGGTATAGATTAGATGCTAGTCTCATTAGTGTGGACTATTGCGTCGTATATTACCTATCTAGGTAGCTTTCCATACATCGGACGACTTTTATCTACTCTATCAAGTCTCAAGTCAATAAAGAGCCATTTAGTGTAGCATAAACATGATTCAATGACATTGCATGATTCTTTGCATCGAAGAGTTTTCATCTGTACATTTAAAAACCTCATCGTGCTCCAGTGATAAAGCGACATTCAATATCTATACTCTATCTATACTAATGTACAACTGGCCATGATTAGTATTGTGCCATAGATAGTGAAGTATTTGTCCGAGTTTGCTTTCGCTAGTTGTTGATTATCGTAGTGTAGTTTGAATGCTAAGATCCTAGCATTTGGAGTTATCAGTTTTAGCTCATATTAGTAAGATAATATGGACCCTAGGTAGACAGGGTCCTCCTTCGCTCTTTTGTATTTCCAGGATACCTAGGTAAGTAAGCTAGATACCCTAGGCTAGATGGTTAAGTCTGTGACAGGAAGTTAAGAATAAAATGTAACATTTGCGAATACGCGGTTAAGCACTTACTTAGTAATGTAGAGCATAGAGGGAGCCGGGGAATTGTACTCATCTGTACTACCTAGGTGTCTGGAACTGTTTAGGATATCTTCGCGTACGTGTTGTTCTCATAATCAAGGGTGTGTCGTTTGATATATGATATGATCCGCAGTGTCGATGATAGTTTCTCCCTACTCGTATTGATCCTAAATTTGCACATGGAAATTTCATCCCTTCATTGGAAAACACCCAGCTTCAGTGTACTCGTCTAGTAGTACGTAGTAGTGCCGACCCAATTTATACGGAATACCTATGTATAATAACTTAGGCGTGCAGTACCGAGTTAACAATTATGACATTTTGATCTCACTATAAGGATTAATACAATCTTGAACGACTTACAGTATTTATTATACAACATTTCAAAATGCCATCCTAAGGTACTTGCTAAGGCTGCTGTGCTAGTATTGGCCTACCTACATGGAAGTACCTACTTAGTAAGGCAGATTGATCAGCACATGCTCTCCCCAAATCAGGAAAGCGTCCCTTGTAAGTGTATACTTTCTCACTCCATTTAGGCAAGCTCAAGTTAGATAGTGCAGTTCTTCCCTTCTTTTCTGTCTGCATAGTTTATAAACAAACAAACGCTCATGCACCTTAATGGGTATTACTTAGGTAACTTTTAGGCAGTTTCGTATAACTATGATGAAATCATTCTGAAATTCTAAAACTCACCTTTCTCTAAGCGCATAGGAGACAATATCGGATGCCCAGAGCGATTGTAGGGAAAAGGTGTGGTTAGGCTGAGGAACACGTTTACGATTTTGTGCCAGCCATAGAGAAACGCAAAGCGAGTCTTAGAATCATTGTCAAGCCCCCACAGTCTAAGACACTACTTACCTACCTAACCTACCACCACCAGATAAGCTTAGGTACACTCTACAACTACTCAGTATCACATGCATCTGCTTCCGTCTATCTACAATGTGCCTCCAGTTAGAATCTTGACAAAGCAGGGTTCCAGGGGCGACATCAACTTCACATTGTCATTATCGATAGCAAGGCGGTGCCACCACTATCAGACACCCGTCCCATCCCACCATGTGAATAGCACTTCCGCCTCGTAGTCAGTCTTTCTCTGGCCTGCGCGAGCGTGCATCGTGGGGATGAGGAGGTCACCTCTCCCCGTGCTGGCCTCTATCCTAGGTCCGACGCGACGGCCATACTACCGTATCTACTCTGCTTCATGGCCTTTTTCGACCCAACAATTTAGCTTCATATCTTCCACTAGCACATCAAACAGCACCAGCGAAGTCACCCCACCTCTACCAGGCTCTCAGCTAAGGCTCCCTTTTCATTTTGAGACGGGCGTTGCGCTTTTTGCGAAACGCTCGCCTAGGCCGTTTCCCCCGCCTTTTTTGTCACCACCTTCCGGCTCCTTTTCAGATCCGCTGAGCACCCATCACCAGAGTCGCGACAGGCGTGTATTCGTTCATGGTGAGCTTATTCGGGGGTGGACCAATGGAGACGATGCCGTCTACGCCAGTGATCACTTTATATGCGCCAATGATGGAGTGGGCGCGTGGTCATCCCGACCGAGAGGTCACGCAGGGTAATGCATCGCTTGCCGCCAACACTAAAGTCATTGCTGACACTACTTTAAGCCTGTGGTCTCGGCTGATCCTACACTTTTGGGTAATGGCTATGGAGGAGGATATTGCTAAAGCTCGGCCACAGAGCTCCTACCAGCCAGACCCGAAACGATATTTACAGGTAGCATACGAGCGAACAATCGAGGCTACATCTGGACCCAATGACTGTCTAGGAACGACAACGGCTACTGGCGCACAACTCTTCTACAAGGGCGACTTGACCGATCCGCAATCGACAATAACGCCACTTGTATACGTAACAAATCTGGGCGATTCAAGAGTCATGGTAGTCCGTAGTAAAAGCCGAAAAGTAATATACCAGTCAAAAGAACAATGGCATTGGTTCGATTGCCCAAGACAGCTCGGCACGAACAGCCCAGATACTCCAAACGAGAATGCGGCAGTCGATATTGTGGAGCTCGCCGAAGGAGATATATGTCTTGCCATGTCTGACGGAGTCACCGATAATCTCTGGGAACATGAAATTCTCGATAACGTCTCGAATAGCGTGCAACGCTGGGAAGCTGGAGAAGGCGGTCAAGCTCATGGCGATCGCACCCACGGCGCTAACGGGGGTATGATATTCGTCGCGGAAGAACTTATGAAGGCGGCCAGAGCGGTCGCAACTGATCCCTTCGCGGAGAGTCCATTCATGGAACACGCTATCGAAGAAGGACTGGCGAGTTCCGGTGGTGAGTCGCATTTCTGCGCTATTGTGATCAATCACGAAGACTAATCAGCACCGGTTTAGGGAAGCTTGACGACATTAGCGTTGTAGCTGGACTATGCCGGCGCAATCCGTCTTTATAAGTTTCGGGCGTTTCACATAGATTTCAAGTGTCTTATTCATATCGGTCTTTTATGACTTATTAGATATCACATTGGGAAGAACTATCACTAGTATAGGCGTAGAGTATGTTTATATTAATATATGCTGGTATGGTCGGCAGCAACACGGCTTTGGTGGGGCTTTTCGTCACCGTTCCCCGAGTAGGTTCGCGGACAGACTCTAACTTTAACTTACATAGGATAATCTTGATACAAAAAATAATGAAATACACTGGAATAAGAAACAGTAATAAGAAGATAAACACATTTATAAAAATTGGTAAAAAGAATACCGAACTGTTATCGCATACGTCAAAACCGCACAAGGGGCCAATACTTTACTTAGGTACGTAAGTGGTGTAAACTGACCCACCTTGGATAACAATATCGATAAGGATGCTCGCAGGGGGGTACTATCAAAGTACAACCTAATATCTTTAAAAAAAAAAAAGAAGAGCTGTTTAGGAAGCTTCATCTTCAAGAATCATCTCGGCTCAAACACAATAGCCCGCTTCTCCGAGTCCTAGTAAGGAAGATACACATTGGGTTCGATGTCAACAACAGATTATATCGCAATAACAACCACTGTGGTCAATCAAGAAACGCAAGAGGATGCCACGCGCAAAGAGATCGAAACAGTACAAGCGGTTAATGAACCAATATGGTGAGTACTTTAGGCTCACGTACATATCCAGGGTTCTTAATGAATGGCTCAATTGATTCTTTGGCAGAGATAAATTTCGGATTCCGTGAACCCTACCAGGTCCTCTCCGACAGCCAATTCCTTGAGGCGGCTATTCGTAGTAAAATGGACATAGATCACATATTGAAGGCGACCCTACACGGTAACACGAAACTATGTGCGCCCTTCTATTCTTTTCAATACCCTAGCGCCATGCTAATACGATCGCCTAGTAATCACTCAATGCTCGATGAGATGGTTGTACGCCAGGAAGAACGAGCCCGGCATAGGAGCTGTTATCGACTTCGCAAAGGAAAGAGTGGAACGACGACGCTGCGGGCATCATCCCTCTGATTATCCTGAACCTCTAGGTATGATTTGGCTAAGCTTCTTGCTTTCTCCTTCGGGAGCCTTTGGACTTATTGTTCCTGACCACCCCCCAGACTATGGTAAAGACTTGTCTTATTAGGCTGTTACTGATTGATCTTTTCGAACAGAGGAATCTGACTGCCTTCACTCCGTAATCGATCCGAGTAAAAATGGAGTTAACAAGCACCGCTACGTGTGCGCCATCAACGATGACGATATCCGATCCTCGTTGCGGAACGGTATCCAGGTCGTGCCCCTGCTGTATATCCGGCGGTCTGTCCTCATCATGGAGCCAGCATCGTCGACTACAGTAAAAGCGCGCTCACGGGATGAGAAGGCGAAATATACTGCGGAGCTCAAATTATTAGGCGGGAAGAGGAAGAGACAGCAGGAGGATATAGATGACGATGATGACGAGAGTAAAAAGGAAAAGACCGACCCCAATATACATGAGAAGAAGAAGAAGACAAAAAAGGCATACGGTCGCAAGGAACCAAACCCGCTGTCTGTAAAGAAGAAGAAAAAGGACCAAAAGCCAGAGCACACAGGAAAAGCCACGACGGAGACAGGTGAAACGGCTGAGCTGGAGGAAGCGCAACTAGAGGCTGTCGGAGAAGCTTCAGGACGAAAACGACGTCGCAAACACAAGTCAAAAACCACTTCTAGTGGTGGTGGGGGTAGCAGTAAGGGTGATGATATTCAGGCAGATGCGGTAGAGGCTTCTGTGGGTGATGAATAATGGTCTGGGGGGGACAGTCTAAATTTTCAGCATCGCGATTACGAAAAAAAGCATCTGCACGGCGTTTCTAGGGAGGGCAAAGGTCATTTTCTACACAGACCTGAAAAGTCACCGATACCATTGTCAATCTGAATTATCTTTTAAGATTCTGAGATGCTTAGTCCCATATTATCACAGTCCAGGAAGAGGGATATCGGGGTCGTCTGGAGCTTGTTCTCACTGAAAGGTATCCCGTCTACCCCATATAACTGTACCTTAGGTAGGTACATTACAACACGCGCAGGTAATCACGGGTGTCTTGGTAGGTGCAATGGTGGAAGTTGTTCTTTGCAGCTTGGGCTAAAGAGAGGTCACCCGGTCCTGCTCTTTCAAGTGCAAGTCTTGGACTGGAAATAACATTTAATGTAAGCGCACTAGCGGCCATTATTGTGGAGTTTGAACAATGAAACTGGACTTTGTAAAACACCCCCTGTTGTTTTGGGGGCTCTGCACCGTTATACACTCGAGTACCTATAATTTTCAGCACTAAGGTTAATACATTGTGATAGAAAGAGAGGGAGAGAACGAGGAGGAGAAAAAGGAACTATGGCCTTGGCCTCACTAACATATTCCACACTGCAGCAAAGTTCCCCATCCGTTTATGCAGAGAGTCATGACATTGCGCGTCGGTCCACACGGTAGGTACCAGTTTATACAGTACCTAGGGGTAACACCGCCGATCCCTGATCACGTATCGGAACCTGGTCACCTAAACCTATTCAGTACGGCAGTGTGGGGAATGCCAATTGATGCCTGGTAACTACCTAGGTAGGTATCTAACGAGGTAAGGTTAGTAGACTAAGAACCTCTACATTTTGTTCATTGTGACGGCCTTCTGGACCTTTATTCTGCAACAGGTATACCAACAAACCCCTTAACAAAAAATAAAACAAAATCTACGGTGCCTTTGCTCGAGTCCAACAGGGTCAGTAATTTGCACCACCCACATGCGCACAAAACAAAAGCACCCATGGCAGCTGCCGGCGTTCCCCAAGTCGACGATTTTGGCTTACCCATACGAAAATACGTAAGCCCCGTAGAGAAAGATGAGGACGGCGAACATGAGCCCACGGGAGCTACGGCTCGACAGACCGAGGGTAGCATGCCATTCAAAGGATCCGATATAACTCAAGACGAGACTTTGCAGACAGCACGCCAAGAAACTCCCGAGAAATGCGCAAGCAAGACATCGGTAGACGAGAAACCGACCCCAGCCTCAACGAGCGGCACCACTAAACCCAGCGACCCGAGCGTATTAGACAGCGAAAAGGGAGCCGTCAAAGATACCACGTCTACATCAAAACCAACATCCATTGATGCACCCAAGAATGACGACCAATTCGCAGAGACCATCGCGACTCGAAACTGGGAAATAGAGACCCCAAATGCCACTAAGCGTAGGAGCACTATGACCAAAGAGGTCCAAGCTATATCAGGGCCGTCGATCAAGGAAGTCCAGGCAAACAAGCAAGCAGCGGAAGCCGAGAAGGCTCCCGGCGCGAACCACAGCCGAGACGCCAGCGCGGCAAGCAATAATATTGGAATCTCTGAGTTCTCTCACCAACAGCTTACAGCTCCGAAGGAAGAAGCCGACGATGCTGACGGCGGGTGGCAAACCATGCCAGCCTATGCACCTTATGATATCTATGATGATGACAATAAACTTGTAGCAAAGGAGCACAATCCAGATGAAGATGATACGTACGAATATGCCGGGCTCGGCGGCGCCGGCAAAGGGTATACCCGGGTCATAGATGACGAAGACGCAGAGTCCGAGACAAGTATGGATGACAATACACGATACCTTTTTAATAATGTCAAATCCACAAGCATGACCGAAATGGATGAGGAGCAGCGCGATGCTGTCTCCCAATTGCAGGCAACCAAGGACCTCTTGACTGAAGGGCAGAGGATAGCCTACGTCGGCATTGCCCGCTTAGAATTGGCCAGCATGATAACTAATGCGGTACGATTGCAACAACTCAAATGTGCGAAGAAAGATTTACAGATAGCCGGTGAAGCTATGAAAATGTGGTCACAAAAGATCATGGTTCGACTATATGCGCATATGGATATCAGCTCCGCAGAGCAGGTTATGATAGAGCAGCTATCCGACCATGGCGTTCAGCCTGCCGACCTTACTCCGGCCCTTATGCAAAACGCGAGGGTGAAGAATCCCATGGCAGAAACCACTCCGGCCTCAACCCCCAAAATGTCGGGAAAGAATACGCCTCGATTATCCATCTCGAGTGATCCCAATCAAGAAGCATCGGCAGAGCCGCCGCCACCCTATGAGAACTACGAGGGTGACGAGATGCCAGAAGTTAAAACGCCTTCACAATTACCTAGTACGGACAAGATTGATATCGATCTGCGATGGACTGTACTTTGTGACCTCTTCCTTGTCCTAATAGCCGATGGGATATATGACGCGCGATCAAGGGTACTTCTAGAACGAGTAGGCAAGGATTTGGAGGTTCCTTGGATAGATATATGCAGGTTCGAGAAGCGTGTAACGGATGCCTTGGAAATGCAACAACAAGCCGAGCAGGAGAATTGGAACGAAGAAGAACACCTCGAAAATCGAAGGAAACTAGCTCTTAAGAAGCGCTACGTAATGATGGGGCTAGCCACTGTTGGTGGAGGTCTCGTGATCGGGCTTTCCGCAGGGTTATTGGCGCCTCTGATCGGCGCTGGTCTGGCAGCTGGCTTTACGACGATTGGTATCGGGGGGACGAGCTCTTTTCTAGCAGGAGCTGGCGGAGCGGCCATCATCACATCTGGTGCCGCTGCTTCTGGAAGTTTCATGGGCGGAAAGGCCGCCGATCGCAGGACAGGCGCCGTGAAGACTTTCGAGTACAGGCCACTTAATAACAATAAGCGGGTCAACCTCATAATAACGATTTCGGGATGGCTGACCAGCAAAGTGGACGACGTCCGTTTACCGTTCAGTACCGTGGATCCAATCATGGGCGATCTATACTCCATATTGTGGGAGCCGGAACTCTTAACGAGTATGGGTGATACCATTAACATTCTAGCAACGGAAGTAAGTAATCCGCCCGTGACTTAAAAGCAACGCTTAGCTCATAATATTAGGCTCTCACCCAAGGCCTTCAGCAGGTACTAGGTAGTACGATTCTGATCAGTCTGATGGCGGCCCTCCAATTGCCAGTTGTATTGTCGAAACTCGCATACTTGATTGATAATCCATGGGCGGTGTCGCTGGATCGAGCGTGGGCTGCTGGTCTCATTCTCGCAGATTCTCTAATAGACAGGAATCTGGGCACCCGTCCCATTACTCTCGTAGGTTACTCCCTTGGTTCGCGTGTCATACTCTCTTGTCTGCTCGAGCTCGCCCGAAAGGGTGCGCATGGACTCGTCCAAAATGTCTACCTCTTCGGAGCACCTCTTGTAGTGAAAAAAGAAGAAATTGTCAAAGCCAGGGCTGTCGTCGCTGGTCGGTTCGTCAATGGATATAACCGAAACGACTGGATTCTAGGTTATCTTTTCCGCTTGACAAATGGAGGTATTCGACGAATAGCTGGCCTAGCTACCATAGATGGAATACCCGACGTTGAGAACTTTGATTGCACAACACTGGTTGGTGGCCATATGCAATACCGAACCGCCATGCCTCGTCTCCTACGAGAATGTGGTTGGGTAGTTGAAAGTGATGAATTTGGGGAGATTGAAGATCCCGATCCAGACCGTCACCGAGAACGACAAATCGAACTTATTAACGAGATCGAAGAAGCCCGTAAAGAACTAGAGAAAGAGGGGCAATCCAAGAAAGGAAAGGGTACCTGGGGTATATTTGGCCGGAAGAAAAAAGCTGAGCGTCAGGACTGGGAAATCTACGAAGACAGTAAACGTGCAGATGGGTCTCGACCAGAGGAAAAGAGTAACAACAATAGCGGCGTATTATTCGACGTTGACGCCATGCGCGCCGAGTTAGCACGTGATGAGGAGCTCCAAGTCAAAGAATTGGCCTCCACATTGCCGCCGATGAAGCTCGATCTATCGCCATCTGCACAGTCAAACCCACGAGACATGCTACGTGAAACTAAAAGTCTTGATGGAACGCCCGCATTACGTTCAGGGGGTGTTCACGGACACCCAATTCACGACGAGCAAGACGATGTTCAGATGACGTTTGATACGGCCTTCCGAGCTTCCGAGCCACCGCCTCCCCCTATGAAAGATTATGTGAACACGCCTGGTCCTACGCGCCCAGAGATGAAGACGTCCCATACAACACCGAATGTAGCCCTTGAAGATCCATGGGCAGATGAGGATGAAGACTTCGGTAAGGAAAAGGAAATTACAATGACATTTGCATAGTGAATTCTTCGCACCCCCATAAGCATATTGTCCAGCCGTCCTCTGGACAATCAGATTACATAAATCATACGTCGGTCGGACAGGATTTTAGAGAAGCATATCACCCGCATCATTATCTGGTTTCGTTTATCCATTCCTTCCATATGAGTTACGAACAGGTGCACGAGGTAACGGGTCGGTCCAGTAAAGATACTGATTTAATCTAATTCGTCTGCCTCCGAGGGTGGCAGTTTATTGTATATTTATAATGGAGAGGAGACGGGGCACACTGACGTAGTGTACTTGTGCCGCGGTGAATCAAATAGAACGAGTTGATAGTATACCTATTCTCGCGTTCATAGTCACAGTATGCGTTCACTATAATGTGAAAAGATCTTTTCGATTTACTCATGGATATTGTCAGGAAGAGCCTGGTTCGTAAAAGTTTTAAACTATCGATATTAGAGCGAAAAGATGTTTAAAAGATATTTTTTAGCAAAGTAATAATATAGATAATCCTAGATATATTACGACCGGAAGCCTTTAGGGTTCCTTTGCCCAGGATACGAACGATTCTCTTAGGGCAGCCCCGACTTATAATATGCATTTTCTCAAATCTGCTCATCCCGTAGATGTGGTGTCAGGCGAGTCCACGGTTTTCGGCGGCCGAATCTAACTATCGGTAGAACCCAGCTGATTGAGTGCATCGCCTCGACTAGCCTAGATAGTAGGCAGAGAGTGGTAGAACTTACACCAGGCAAAATGCATGCGCGCGCCAAAAAGGAATACTGCGGTCTTCCATTTATAATAGGAAAAGACAACAATAGCGTTCTATTATCTATCTAAAGACACCGTCTAAAGGCAATAACTCAGATCATATCATAGTGCAGGCTCCGTTTGTGAAGGCCTTATATGTGTTTTGGGGGCACAGCGCTGAAGGATGCTGCTGTTGGTTCAAGTTGATTAGGTGGCTGGCTGGCTGGCTAGCTGGTTGGTGTACGTACGGAGGCACAACGTAGGAATTGTTGGTGGTACACTTACACCACTACTAAGTATACCTACAGGAGGGAGCAGCAAGCGTACTAGGTACTTCCTTCGTATCACCATCGCCATCGCCATCGCCATCACAGATGTATGTACTTAGTATACATCCATGCATCTACTAAGTATGTACTATAGTAAGTATGTATGTATGTACTCGCTTACCCATCTAAATCCATCCCGCCTGATCTGCGTACGAACAAGATACCGTGATCCCGAGTGACCTCCTATATCTCCTATTGACCACCTACTGCATGCATAATGGGCACTTGGATTCGCGATCCTGCAACGCCTCAGCCACACTCTTGTCCTACAGTACTGTACGCAGAGCCTGCCTGCCTACCTAGCGTATAGTATTGATGCCGTTACGGATTATTGGACAATGTGACCCTAGCTTCTCTGGTCTTACTTACGCTTAGCCTGCCTGGGTACCCTCGTCGGTTCTTGCCGTCATTCTTTCATCAATTAATACGTATGAGCAATTAATTGGTCGAGATGAAGCCACTGACCTTTCTACTAATGTACGTAGAGCCCCAAGACTACCTTTTCCCCTATTCATTCAGGGCTTCTAGGCGTCCGCGATGGCCCCCCTTTACTTGTCTCTAGCATAGGAGCATAACATGGTTTACGATACGGCAGGGCTGAGAATTGTTTGCCCACTCGTTCCGCCGCCGCCCGCCCGCCTAGCCTTGATTCAGTCTTGTGTAGTGCTCGGGGTTAGGCAGGCTATATTTGGCATGGAGGATCTAGAACCCATGCGAAACGTGCCTCAGCCCACCAATGCGGTAACGGTGGGGTGAAAGATCCAGTTACTATGTAGTCCGTCAGTCAATCAGTCAATCAGCCAGGCTGGCGTCTCGTGGGCAGAATCGTTCCGTCTTCCCCACGGCCAGCGCTGGAAATATCCAACGTTCGACCCAACGAAACGAAAATTGAGGATGCCACTCCATCATGATGTTTGGCGGAAAATATGGAAGACTGCGTCGTAAGCGACAACGCCTTTTCTCTGGTTATGTGGGTGGTATTGCAGCAGCCCGCGATACGCAGTAACCAGCTCGTCCAGAGGTATATGTGCTTCGAACGTTGGGGGGTACCCGTTACTAAGAATGACCTAGCCTCGTTGAAAAGGATCAATTTGTGAAACTAATTACACTCGCCTGATCTGATCAATCCTAGGGAGTCAGATTTCCGGTACGGAGAATCGTGTCTGCCGTCCCTGTACGATGACGACGTTGAGATGAAGAAACAAATCACACGCAGCCACTGAGCCAACTAATTTACTGAGCAATCTATGCAAAGCTGGAAAGCCTTTATGTAGTAATTTGATGGTGTTGAGCATACATATATACCTGGTGTACATATAAAAAAAAACCGGTACTAGGGTGTGTCTTACCGGGAAAAGCACCGCTTACAATGTGTACGTAGTATCACTTCTCCACTGGTCTAATAAGAGACACAGCCTGTCTTACTTGGGTCCGTGGCTGGCACATATTTGCGACAGTCGACGACCTGGACCCCAAGCCAAGTCCTCTTCTGGTCACATCGAGCTCAGCTACGCGGGAGCTGACTAGCCACTTGGGCGTTTGTGCTGAACTGCGGAACCCAACACTCACCCTTGACCCTGTCCCGACTCACCATATTCCTGCTTTCCTAGTGTACGTCTCTTGTCTTTCTCTCTGACAGTATTATTCTTCTTCTCCCAAGCCTGGTGCTCTTCCGATTATACGTCATCGATCTCATCATCATCATCATCATCATCGACTAGGACGATACGAAAACAACCGGGTATCGGATTATTCTGTCACGAGCGGGTACATCGCCGTGATACCAACTCAAAGTGGTGGGAAGTGCGCCGAGGACTTGGCACGAACCCGGTCATAGAGCAGCCCGGCCGAGGTGACATACCGGCCCGTGCTGAACATCACGACAATGCGGCACAATGTCGCAATATCTACGCTTGTAGCTTGTTTAATAGGGCTCTCGGCGGCTGACGAGGCCGGAGATATCATTCTACGCAGAGATGGACTGGGACCGGGACTGGGAACGGGAACCAGCCCGAGCCAGGTAGTAACGTTTGATGCCTTACAACAACCGGCAATCATTTCTAAGGCTCTCGTTCAAACGACGTTTACCTTCACAGCCAACGATGTGGTCGTAGATGCAGTTAGGTTGAAGGAATTTAATAAAACTAAGTCGCCAGATGGGCACGACGACACGGTCCTTCAAACAGCCACTGGCCTCCAGCCAACAACGCCAACAGCTGGGGGCACCAATAGAGCGGAGCTATCCCGTTTAGACACGGATGAGCTTCGTTTACAATGTAAGAACCGTTTAAATCGATATTAATCAACATCAATAGACAAGCTAACGAATTCACCCAAGTCGGCAACAGTACTGTCGTGGTCGAATGGGGCGACGGATCACACCCCCTCCCTTATCTCTACAAGCCCGTCTATCTGGAGTGCGAATGGAAGAATTCGTCCGTCTCGGGCGAAAGTACTTCTCAGATATTCGTGGTCCACGATGGTAACACAGGGGAAGCCACGGATGTCTTGAACGATACGGATAGGGCTAACGATACTACTGC
Source organism: Xylaria sp. FL1042 (assembly GCA_022495085.1). NCBI lineage: Eukaryota > Fungi > Ascomycota > Sordariomycetes > Xylariales > Xylariaceae > Xylaria > Xylaria sp. FL1042. The sequence continues at coordinate 227,341 of MU380158.1, read as the reverse complement.
CGGCGTACCCCCTCCCGCCAGAGATGAAATCACCAGCTCGATCTCAAGCTCACCCCCTGCAACAACATCAACGACCACCATAACGACCACCGCAACGGGATCTTCCACGGCACAGACGACCCAACCACCCGCCACCCTCGGGTCCGCCGCTCTCTCGCAGGCCCAAACCGGACTCAGCAAAGGGGGCGTCATCGGCGTCGCCGTGGGCGTCTCGGTAGCAGGCCTCCTCGTAGCGGGTGTTTTGGCATGGCTGTTCTGCGTCCGTCGTCGCCGCCGCCGCAGCCGCAGCCGCAGCCGCAGCGCCGCCACGACGCACCACATGATGCCGAGCTACGGCTCCGACGTCGGCGTGCACACCATGATCCCCGACAAGGAGATGCCGGCGGCGCACGGGGGTTCCTCGTCGTCGCCGCAGTCCGTGTACGACGGGAGGCCGAGCGCCGATGTGTACGCGCCGTATTCGGATCGGCGGTCCGCTGCGTCGCCTATTCCCGCGCCTGTACCTGTGTCAGGACCAGGACCAGGACCAGTATCAGTAGTGGCATCAGCGCCGTTTGACCGTCAACAGCAGCATCAACATCAACATCAACATCAACATCAGCGGAGCGCGACAGGTGGTAGCGTCGGTGCGGTTGCGGCTGCGGCTACAAGCGAGACGGATCTAAATAGCTGGAGCGGCAATGGGACTGGGACTGGGAATGGAAATGGGAGTGGGAACGGGAGGAACGCGCCGACGCCCACGTCACTCATCGCCTCGCGGTACGCGCATCTCGTGGAAGAGGGCATGACGGAGGACGAGATTAGACGGCTTGAGGAGGAAGAGCGGCAGCTCGACGCCGCGATAGAACATGCCGGTCGGAGGGGCGGTCCCTCTTGAGAAACGGGGACTCGAAAAGGCTCAAGGGGCTTAACGGAGGGGATAGCGGGGAAAGAGAGAGAGAGAGAGAGAGAAGTGTGAGTGCGGCAGAGAAATATATAATCTCGAATCCTGAATATCATTTATCGTTGGGAAGGCGTTTGCTCTTTTCTCTCTCTCTCCACCCCACCCTTTTCTCCTTCTTCTTCTTTTCTCTTTCTTTCTACGTAAAAAGTAGGGGGTTTTGGCGTTATAGGTAATATCCATCAAGGGAGAACTTAGGAGCCGGCGAGGGCCTTGTTTCCCTTTGAGCATTCGTTTATTTGACGGCGGCGGCGGCGACAGTTCAGAGTGTCTATATTATTCTTGTACGAGAAAGACTCGTGATAGGTTTATCTGTAAGGATTGATCGATATATGTATGGTATATGGTGGTGGTGGTGGTGGTGGTGTTGCCTTTATACTCTTAAAACTCGATGGAGAACGATGGCGGTATAGGAAACATGAAGCTTTGGTCTTTTGGGCAGTCTGGTTCTCTGTCGTTTATATTACGACGAAAGCGAACAGGCGAACATTTTGAGTTTTGCGGTATGCCATAAGAATCTACAAGCCCTCTCAATTAGATCGCCATGCCGAATAATAGACGGGGCACTATAAAGGTTAGGACCCAAAAACGTAATATGTTTGATATCTCATGTTGATACAAATAGTAATAGCTACTCCGCTCTTAACATACACAAATAGATATTGCATGGTGAGCTTGTAGCATACTCGCAAATCGCTGGAAAGACCCTCCCAAAGCCTTGTATTCGTTCTTATTCCCAGTCCTTAAAGTCAACCTACATGCGACGGTATAAAACTCCGCCATTTCTGTCTAGCGGCCAAAGGTGAACAGACGCCCGACCATGTTACTCGCGATACTACCAGCAAGATTACCCGTGGACAGGGCGCTGCCTGCAATATTCGACGCCTGGCTGAACTTATCACAGCGGGAGAAGGCAAGGGTGTTCGTGATGGTGAGAGCAAGGGCAATAGCTAGAATTGAGGAAGATGACATTAGCAGGTAGTTTCTCAACGTAGTCCCGACTCCCTGTGAGACCTCCTCCCCCAATAAACTCTCCCTCTGGACTAGAAGAGAAGACATGCACTCACCCACAAGCGGCAACCAGATGAATTTCAGCTGGATGATAGCCAGGATAGCGAGGGCGACCCACAGCACGGGCTGCGAGTACAGGGCGAGCCAGAAGAAGCGGGCGTCGGTGGCGTTGATGGTCTTGGTCCCGGGCTCGCTGCTCTCGAAGACCCATTGGCTGTCGCCCGTCGAGGGGTCGACCTCGTTCCACCACCGCAGGCCCACGAGCCGGCGGCCGGCGATGTTCTTCAGGTTGTAGAAGTCGGCGGCCAGCAGCAGGATCGTGATGATGAAGATGAGCACCATGTTGTCCGTGAGGATGACGCCGAACAGGTACACGAGGAGGGAAGCTGTATTTTCGGTTGCGCGAAGGCCAACTGGTTAGCTTGGAGCTTCTTGACTGTAGGATGAAGAATAGGAGGAGGTTTAGAGGGGAGAAAGACGACTCGAGACTTTGGCAAGGGTTATTGGGAGGATGCCGAATATGGTGAAGTCTTACAGACGCGGAAGGCGAGGAAGCTGAGCAACGTTATTGGATGGGAGCTGAGACGCCAGCTCAGAGAGCCGGCAAGTTGTTGTTGTTGTGGTTGTTCCATCGGTGATGGGGTTTGCCGTCGTCGTTATCGGCGTTGTTGTGGTTGTTTGTTCGACACTGCAAAATGCGCTTGCGTCTGCGACAGGAAAGCTTTATTAATTCTGATGCCTATCGACATGCCACCCAGCTAGGTAGCTAGCTCGAGATGACGAGCTGTCCACTAGCACTGACTTGCGATATTCCTTTTCATGCATAATTAGTGTGAAATATCTCTCTAGCAAATATTTATTTACATGGATGTAACTTTAAGTTGGATAAGCACATACCTAGGTAGTATCACCCGTGATATTTCTACCTATATTTAACTAAGAACATTACTTCCAGACTTCAATAAGGATAAGCTCTAACTTCGTCCTCACGGCTAAGATCTAGACCCCTCGCAATCTGCTCCTCGTGCTTCTTATCCAGAAACTCTAGCAAGACGTCTGCATATCGCTCTTTGCCCTTGTAGCGGCTCACATCGTCACCCCAGCTCCTCACAGCGCTGGCCAGTCTTCCCGGCACATAGTCCTCCTCGGCCACCTCTCTGATTTTGTGAAAATACGTTCGAATCGTAAACACGACACCGCCGCTTTTCGGCAAGCGCCGGAGCGTCTGTCTCTCGGACCGGAAGTAGTGGTGGTCGATGGCCCGGCCCTTCTCGGCCGTGTTCCAGCCAACATGTCCGTTGACCTCCGAGTCTTCAGGGCCGACGCTCCACGACCAGCCGAGGTCGTCATCCACCTGGAAAAAATAGTTATGACGTCCCACGATTTCCTCTGGTTTAAGTCGCCGAAATAAATTCATCATACCCTTCTCTAGCTTCTCCTTGTATTGGGGCACGTCGCCCGACGTGTGGATCTCAGATAGTGGCATACCGAACTTGTCTCCAATGCGCCAGAATCCCGGAAGCACGATGCAACCCGCGAGCAGATAGTACTGCCCGTCGGGCTTTTCGATCATGATGGCTAGGTCATCCTGTATGAGACGCGCGCATATCTGCATAGGATCCTCGGGGAGCGGGCGGGTAACGATGTTGAAGCTCTCACCAGACCACAGGTTATCCAACCCAACTTCTGTGCGCTTGTACAGAGAAGGGTATCTTGCCGGTAAATATTCCGTGAGCTCTTCTAAAAGCTCGACTGCCGCTGGGTACGCCTCGGGCGCAGTCATACATAACTTAGCCCCACGCTCGGCAATCCTTCTTGTTTTATCGGCATGAAAGCGCGGGAAATGATTGTCGAGTTCAATCCAATCTTCATGCTTCAATGTCCGAAGCCCCATCGTCACGTTGTATTTTGGCCCGTAACGAAACGGCCGATACGGAAGTGGTTTAGTGCTCTCGATCGACCAGTCCGGATATGCCTCTGGTGTGGGCATTCGGAAGTCTGACGGCGTCCATTTCCCATATTCTCGGGGTTGCCCTTTCTCAAGACGAGGTGTCGTGGGCGTTGGTGGTCGCGTGGCGAAGCCTTTCTGCTTCCGCCTACGAATAACCAACGTTGCCGCGGTACCTATGGTCAGGAGCACAAGAACTAGGATCGAGATTGGCTTGTTAATGTTCCCAGCTCGTGGAAGAGACCCCCAGGACATCTTCACAGCAGATGCGCAGCGATACCCAGCTGCCTTAGCTCCATTACTTATCTCTTCAGACCGACTGAGCCCTCGTGCGAGTACCTTATCCATGACTACCAATGGCCAACCCCCGGGTTTCTAAGATTTCTTCTGTCCAGTTTCTTGGATAATCAACGATCATGAGCCGGTCCGAGGAAAATATGGTTGGTAATTATGAGCAAGTCTATGCTCCAATACGACAAGATGCAGCGACTAATTGGGAGGTTTGCTCTTTTAAGCTTCTTTCTTTCTTGCCCGTTCTCGGCCTTGGAACAGTCTTACGAGGCGTCATACCCCACTATTCCGTAAATATAGTCAAACAGGTATGACAATCTCACGATTAAGATCCAGCTAGTGCAGTATGACCATTTCGCCCGTTGTCGATGGCGCATCATTCCCTACACTAAACAGTCTCCTTGGCGATAGGGATATCGCCGAGAGACAAGATAACGGGGAATGATGCTATCATGTCAAAAGCGGGCCGATATTCGGTATTCATCGACCAGTTGCCCGAATGTGTCTCCGCATTGGATACAAGTAGTGGGATTATTGGATCTTGTTAGTCAAGAGATAAGGTACAGACGAGGGTCTCCCCCGCACACTGCCGCTAATCCACTTGATATCAGGCTTCATAGGAGTAGTGCACTCATGATCTTCTCGAGCATTCGATAGTCAAAGCCGATTCCTGCGCTTCATGTGAGAAATACACTACATGCACAACGCTCCAGGCTCAACAAAACGTCTTCGAAAAGCAGGAATCCAGCTTCTACCACTCTAAATTCTATGTCAACACAGGTACAATACTAGAGCGAATATCTGGTAAGAGGATGCTGGATAACGCAGTTGAGTAAGGGTGAAGGAGTGATATGGTGCCGATGTTGACTAATCGCCACGACAGTGCTTTAAGCTAACTTTCACGTCCGAAGTCTTAGCAACATCGTAATAGCACTCGCACTAGCGCTCGCACTAGCTAGAGATCCAGGGCTACTCTCTTGTCTGAGTATGCAATAACTGTACGGATATCATTGATACCCCCTTTTCAGCCTCGGTCTGAACCTCAGCAATGCGCACCGCCTACGATTACATTCCATCCATCTGTATCAAAGACCTGTCCGTGAACCGCATCGTCAGGGAAATCTATGATGAAGTGGTAGTTAATTAGCAAAGGACTAGATAAACGAATAGGTGCGAGTGACGCTTACCCCCAAACGAGTAGCAGTTCTCAATTATATCCCCCTGCGATTCTTGGAGTCAGCTATCGATTTTCTAAGCGTGTGGTCTATGGCGTCTTTAAAGAAAAGAGCTGAAAACAGAGAACTACTCACCGCCCGGTCACCGAACGTGCTACACGGCACAGATGTAGGATACATGTTATCGTTGCAGAACCAGATGCCAGAGTAATACGAGCACGAGACCCGCGAGCAGTTGCCGGGCCCCGGTCCGATGGTGCAGTTCCCGTGGATCTTGTGTAAATACGAGATTCCCTGGCGGATATGGAAGACAGAGGCGAAGGGGGGATCCCACTGTATATCGCAGAGGGTATCTCCCTCGCTCTTGGCCGAGCTATTACCGGGCACCTGCTCGGGCGTGCTTGACCAGGAGAAGGTTGGATTGATCTTCTGGATTTGCGTCTCGATGTGCTGCAAGCTCTGATATTTAAATGTTAGGCGTTGTTAAATTTCTGCTTGTTGCAATATAGAGACTTGGGAGTGCGTACTGGTCCCGTGAATGACATTATGTCGCCACCCTCTTCTATGTGGCCTGTCCAAGTAATATCTGATGTCTGGAAGTTGCTCGACAGCTCGTCAGATGTGTTCTCTCCATTGGGCAACCCTTTTGTCGCTGTCAGGAGAAGCGTGATCAATAGTAAGGTCTTCGTTAGCATTTTGCCTATGAGGCTTAGGAGTATACGGCAGGTGTAGAAGGGGTATTGTTGGCTTCCAAAGTGGTGTTGATGTTGTATGAGTGATGGAGACTACACGTAGTGACTAGCAGTCACTGTGAGGGGTAATATTATGTGCTGTCCTTCGTACCTGCCTACAGTATAGGAAACAATAAGCACACTTATCAGTGTATTTATATTACTCAAATCCTCTGTCAATTTGATAGAAGACGATCACCATAATGGTATATTAGTAGCGAGGCCTCTGTACGAATTCTCTCTAAACGTACTCGGCAATAATATCACGAGCGAGTTTCTAGGATAGTACATGAAATCGGGCTGTCTGAATGGCACGGACAACTAGTAAGTACGCGTGGCATTTATTCATGACTCGTTTGGCGTAAGTCTCCAACGCGGCGGTGTATCACGATAGTCCCATGAACGGTGAGAGTTTCGCTTGCGATGCTCATAGCGATTGGTGTCCTCCAATAGGTTAAAAAAAAAAAGTATCTGGCTCGGCCCGGATTGAGCTGTATCACGCTCCTCAAGCCGGTGCTACAATAACTCGTACCTCCGAGGCATTCGATTCATAGATAACAACCTCGGTCCTTTGTCTAGATTCTCTCGTCTGTAGAACTATCACACGCACTGAACTGGCGAACTTGACAAGCCTAAGTGACCCCTATACAATATAGAAAGGTATAGATCTACTAGATACGGAAGCTACCAAGGACAGCTGAAGCCTGCAAGGGAGTCTCGTCAACTCAGATGGACTCAGCTGGACTCAGCTAGACTAGAATGGACTAATCGTATTGAAGGCGGTTAAGCGTACAAGTATAAGGTCGGAGAATAAAGAGTAACGGGCCTGGAGAACTAACTTAGTTTTCATTATTTACTGTCCCTTGAATGGCTGGCACTTGCATTCTCGTTCGTAGATGCTGATTATCTTTAGGTATAGGATATATGTCCCGGTTGACTTAGTATTTATGTAGTCCATGAAAGGGCTCCCTTTTCTTGTGTTTGCCGATGCATGCGGAATCGTTAATCTATGACGTATCATGATATTCATAGATGAGGTTTTGTGTCCGACAGGAGTTCGGGATTAAGAACATATCCTCAAATTCTTGTATTCGTGGCTGTCACGCGTTAGGCTCGTCGTACTCCACGACTGGACACACTTGCATCACATGAACTTGAAGATGACATATAATGTGCTTTTGACTCCTGGGGCACCCAATTGAGGTGACCGCTATGGTCTACGTTTTACTTATTATCATTTATTAATTGTCACATTCGGGATTCATGGTGGTACATTCCAAAATGTACTCGCCAGATAGCGCAAACATGATCTTCTTACTACTTACTAAGTTATCGACATGAATCACGGCCGAAAATGAATTCCAGTCATTAGCCGTTCTTCTTGGTAGCATTTCTCGATACTCTTCTATTCATATTAGCGACTTGTGAACAGGTCGAGAAAGGTTATAGCGCAAGCAGTGAAATATATCACACAAGAGCGAACCCTTAAGTAAGGACGACAACCCAGATTGTAGTATCATAGTAATTCGTATGTTCATTCCTGATCTGGTCGCACAACATCTAGTATTCGCATAATCTTCCAGAAAAGTCTTGTCTTACGTAACAATACGTGGAACTCAAACACTGCGAAAACAGGTGTTACCTTTTTAATGCGCGAGCTGATCTCTACAATCGATCTGCTCATGAAAATAGTCACAGTCGGCCCGTCTTCGGGTAGTCTGTCCTCCCACGTGAGGCACGTCGGAGTCCGCTCTTAAAGCAATCTAAGATGCACCTTTTAGCTCTAGCAGACATATAATCACTTTGGTCACCCAGAGGAGGCCGAGGAAGACTGTGTTCGAGGATGTCATGTGTATCATACTTTTATTCAGTCGACGTGATAGTCTAGATTTAGTTAGTCGATGGAGCTTCACTAAGCAATCCAAGGTCGGTGACTTGAGAGATCGGGAAACATATTTAGACTATTATAACATCAAGGCCTAGACTCAAGGGGACGACGCACGTCACATCGCGTTGTCAGGGTATTTGATAACGGGGCGAGATGAATAAAGGGGTACGCATTGAGCACCGTTGGTGTAGCGTCGACCTTCACTAACATGGGAGACAGCTACCGGGTTTGGCAAGGCGGAATCTAGTTTGCGAGACACCAGGTTCATGCTGTAGGTGACGCGTTCTTCAGTTTAGCACATTAGTGATTCTTCAACCTTCAGCACTCGCTTTTACATTACATACAAAGTAATGTATGTGCTCCGCTCGAGTCGATACCAGTGAATAATATATCAACAATCTTTTCCCTGATTGAATTCACATCCATCTTGCGTCTCACAGAGCTGCGAAACAGCTATGACAGATCGCTATTGCCGATTTGATCTTCAGAGGGGTGGGGGAAGGATCTGGAATTACGACTACGGTCCTGAGACGATCCGTTCCCGTTATACCTATGTTCGGCACTGGTATTTAGTGGGAAGTCAGCCTACTTACATAATGAGAAGATAGCATAGCTGGAGTCATGCAAATTCATCTTCCTCACACGTGTTGTATCCAGTGAAGAAGTTAGAGCCGTAGTCCAGAGAGCAGGCATCAAAAGGTAAGCGAATTCCGATGAGTGCCACATTAGCACTACGTACTATTTCGTTAGACTAAAATAGCTAACCTAGGTTACTAGAAGATGCCCCGGTAGCAGGTTCGGCAGATATCGTCTAGTCTTTGACGCTACTTTAGGAAGAACCTCCCTTGCTCCGAGATACCTTTAAAGTTAGTTTACTCTTATTTCGTCTTCTTACAAAGTGTGCAAGAGTGAGCCATTCGACAACTAAGAATCAAATCGCCCAATTTTGATATAGTAGACCAGTCAAAATAATAGTGGCAGACTAATAGTGTTGAATTACTATTATTGAAAACTTTTAGAACCGTTCCAGCTTCCTTTGCATATAAACCTCAACAGCGCCGTGTATCGTCACTGAACATTTCTCGTAAGATTTAAATCCTATAATCATTGGGTATATGGAGAGAGAAGACAGACGCAAGAAAGCATACCAGCCTTTGGTCCCTCTTAGACCTTGCAAGTACCCAGGCATAATACGCGATCTGTCTCGCAAGGCAATAATAGCGTGAAAGGATTCCAGGTTTGAGACATGTTCCAAAGCTGTCGAATCAAGACTACCAATGCGCCAGAAACGTCCGCGCGTCAAATTGAATGATTATTTTGGGTATCAGCAAGTAGATGGTTGAAATGAAAAACGAAGATGAATCCTAGGTCAAGGGACCCGAAAAAGTTCTTCGTCAGAAGACGCTGCAGCTGCCGCAGTACCCCCCTCCGTCTTTTGCGTCGGTGCCGCTGACTCGTCCGCAAGCTTACTCTTCCTCGTATCGCGACTTTTCACTACAAGTTCGTGATATGGACCGCTGTCTTGCGTGCCCCGGGACGCGTACTTGGTAGTTCCGTCAAATAGCGCCGGTATGTGTCTGAGGAGTGGTCGAAGTGCAGCCGCGGACGCCGCGAGGATCGCAAGTCCAAGCTCAATATCGGCCCACAGCAGGAGGTCGTAATGGAGCCCCTTTGCTTCGTCTCCCTTCGCGTTTGGAAGACGCACGATGATGACGAGCTTGACAATCGTGGCAGTGCTCGCACTATAAGGTAATAGAGTCTGTTAGTTTATTGTTTCCTTTTGCGTGAAATCGTTCAAGGTTCAGGGTGTCTTACAAAATTCCCAAACCCAATAGGAATATTGCTACTATCTTGAGCTTCTTTTGCATCTGGGAGCTTCGGAGGATATAGACCGGGAGCAGGGCGTAGAAGTAGTCGATAAAAATGTTGGATATCGTGCGGAAGTAACCAACGTCAGTGCATTTCTGGCTTCCGGCCCAATTACTCGAGCCACCAGTGGCGCAAATTCCAGAGGCGAAGACGACGGTGATGATCGTCCAAATACCAACGACAACCATGGACGCGATGAGAAGTATGCGTACACCCCTAGAAACCGAAATGCGAAGGAGCACCAGCGCTACAGCCAACTTCACTAGACCAGCCGAAATGTAGAGGGTTGTCTGGTTTCCATAGGTAAACTTTGAAGAAAAAGGCCCAGTTAGCTAACTTTTCGACGACATCAAAATCAACTGGCTTTTGATGGCTGAAAGCGTACCATTGTTGCCTTGTCAGTGTTATACCAAGGCTGAATGTCGTCTGCGGCATATCCATAGCTATGAAGAATTAGGCATTAGAAATCCATATTGTATAGTCAAGTCCAATCGTTCGACCCTCGGCAACATTTAGAGCGTATGCGGGAATATATGCTCTTTTTGCTGAACTTGTAATAAAAGATTGAATACGTACTGCATAGCAGCGAAACCAAGCCCTATAGAGATTACGAAACCAATCTGTTGGAGTTGAATTAGATGGTATTCTGATTTGAACGCTGAAGCAGAGAGGTTGCTTACATATGTTAAACATAAAACAAAATCATCCCAACCAAAACCCCTCGGTATCACTATCGTTCGAACATAGACTCGGGCGGACACAACAATGGTGTTAAGAACTAGGAAGAGGATCGCCGCAGCGAACAGACTATCGTGATGGCTTCCCATCTTGTCGTCGGTAGTAGAGGTCGTTTCGGTCTCTGTAGTAAAGGACGAGCCGACAACTGCAAGCGGCCAGCTCTCACTCTATCTCACATGCCTGATGGGGGAAGGAACAACTATTTCTAGATGGAGGTCTGGTAATACGACGAATTAAGAGGCTAGAGTCTTGGATATGTAAGAGGCGGTCCCGAACCTAGCATCTCTCAAACACGGTAACCGTATTACGACCGTAACATTACAGGTGGCCCTTAGTTTTTGATTTATTTTTGTTCCCCTTTTAGATCAGTATATACAGTAAAAAGAGAGCCTAGTGTCCAGAGCCTTATCGGAAGAGCATACTCAAACTGCAGCTTTTTTCAGCCGGCGTCTTTTTCCCCTTTGCCAAAACATATGATCCTTGGCCCGTTTTGTTCCGTCTTTTTCTATCCCTCTCTTCCAGAATTACTGTAGAAAGTGGCATTAAAGACGCTACCTAAAAGAAGTATACGGGAGTGGCGCCACCCCGGGCTCCCCGTCCGCAATAGTGGACGGCGTACTAGTGTAGTGTATTGTAGTGTGTGTTGCTAGGGGTACCTGACTCTAGAAACAAGAGCAGGGGTCTTATTCGCCCGAGATGTAACGCTGTGTTAATGCATTCTCAGTAGTGTAAATGCATTTGTTCACTTACTTATAGACTATCTTGGGGATAAAGGAGAGGGGGTGCCAAATCATTTATGGTCAAACTGATCACCTACCTAAGTTGGATAGGTATTTTAAAAGTTGCTTCTTACCCAGAACGGACGAGGAAAAAACCAGGACCGATCAAGACTAGATCGCTGAGTGATATACCAGGGTCCTGGCGAGGTTAGTAGAGAGTAAGTTGGGGGGGTTGGTGGAGACATTGTGAAAGAGTCGATATCACGCGAACAAACGAGGCGTACGTACTACGTACTTACTTAGTAGTAGTAACTGGCTAAGGCTAAAGACCTCTCACCACACATGCAGTAACACATACATGCGACCTCTACGAGTTGCACAGCATGACCGTCTGCGCCAAGCTGTTTCGATCGTCAGAATTCGCCATGTTTGCACGCCTTCGCCCCTTCTCATTCGTCAGAACGACTATCCCGGCCTGTTTTTTGTTCGCTAAGCGATAGATGCTTTGCTTCTTTGCCCTCTCCGCCCTCTTTTACTCCCCTCACCCAGTCACACCCTCCGCACATCATACGACCCAAGATCTCAGCTGAAATGCATGTGAGGGATCTGGGCTGCAGAAACTGGAGAAGCAGCACCCATACCAGGCTGTCCCAAGGTCACATTGGGATGCTGCGCATACAATACATTACCTAAACTACTCCAACTTATACACTACTTCATCGTAGTTCTGTCGTATTGATCGTCTTCGAAGTAGTATTCGACTAACCAGTCCAATGCGCATACGTGTACAACTCTAGTCTAATACAGATCTGCGTGATTATTCTGGCATATCCGTACGTTACGCAGACAAAAAAAGATATACAAATACGTTAAGCACAGATACGCTACACAGAGACAGGGGTTGGGTTTTACTACACAAGCGCCCGTAGGATCGCACTACACGTAAATAGTGCCGGTAGGTAAAACCAAGTTCGGCGGTCGGCTCGTGTATAAATACATGTCTGAGGACGACTTAATTTCACAAAAAAGAAAACTTGAACTAAGGCCCACAGGTGTGTATAGGAAGGCAAATGCAATGCAATGCCTACGCAGTACACTCCACATTGTAAGCCGTTATGTTGTGTTTCCTTGTAATTGGCATATTGATAAACCACCAACCTAAATATATGTCAGTCTAAGTCTTAGTAGTAGTCTAAGTCTACCAGTATGACGTTGGAAAAAGTGACATTAGATTTGCGAGGTGTTCTCCCAAACATGTCTATTTCATCTAACCGAGCTAGCCTAGATAAAAGCATCTCTCTCTCCATTACCTACTTAACCATAGATAGATAGGTCACGGGTAGGTCTACCTGAATATGTGGGTGCGAAGGAGGGGTGCCGTCCCACTTACAAGTAGCATTGAAACCTCAGCCACCTACCCGGGAGATGCAGAGAGGTTAAGAGCGCTGGAGAAAATATATCCCTACTGAGAATCTCCCATGGAATCATTACCTAAGAATTTCTATGCAACACTACTCAATATATGCGTCAGTTAAGTAACCATGATTATAAGCCTTGCGGCCAGGTTAGGTATTTTATTCCGCCTCGTGGTAGTCAGAGGCATCGCGACTTGCGATGGTGTGGATAAGACATCGTCGACTTCACTAGTTAAATAACCCGCCTCCTACTTATCTACATCTCCGTATCTACTTAAGTACCTAGGTACATATATGTAGGTGGGACAAAGACCAGTAATCCGGTAATACGTAGTAACAAGCAACAAGACAATGCACACTACATACAGAAGTGCGTAAGTTGTACGTAGTACACCAGACTGCGGGAACGACCAAACAACTACAGGGGTTCTCGAATTTCCCATCTCCGAAGCTCCATTATCTCCATTACTAAGAGTGCACTACACTAGTTTGCATGGCCTGCGGATAGCTCTTCCTAGCCTCTTCGCAGTAAATGCCCGGTTTAATGGCTCTAGGAGATCTAGTGTTTGCACTAATCAACTGAACGGCCAGCACCCTGGACGGATTGGACTCCTTCTCGTGAGGGCGAGAGATAGTATACAAGGCGTGCGTCGCCAACGTGGATAGCGCTGGAAGCTGGATCAGGCGGTTTCCCCTCGTTCCTTTCGTTGTTACAGTTACACGTGCACCCAATCCTTGGCATCACCAACTACTCACTCTCATTAAATTCGCCAGTTCAGTCAAGATGCGTGCTTCTATCTACGCGGCCACCGTCGCCGCTGCGCTATTCGGCGTGCCGGCAACGGCTACAACGGATTCATGCCAGACCGACTCCGAGCGCATGGCGTCGAGCATCATCGCACGTGGTCAGGGCATCTTCACGGGAACCGGTGGAGCATCCGAAGCCTTGCAGGCCGGCTTTGTCCAGAAGGCCTTCACTGCGCTTGCTGGCTATTACCCCAAGTCGGCCGCTACTTATGAAGACTATGTTCGACAGAGCGCTTCATCGGCCACTCTTTTCCTTTCAAACGCTAGCTACGATGCGCTCTCGTATCCCATGGACCGGTTGTCTAACGGCAATGCACTTTTGGGCCTCTCATCTGGCAAGGGCGCGTCCAATTACCGTGCTACAGCAGATGCTCTCCGACAAAGCATCACATTGAACCGTCGAAATCTGGAAGGCGGTTTATGGTACTATACATATCCTTACTGGAGTTACCTGGATGGAATGTACTCTTTGGGTCCATTCTACACTCTTTACACAGTTGAAGAGACTTCATCTGATAGCTTGGGTTACGCACTGGCTCTAGATGACATGCTTTACCAATTTGAGACGCTTTGGTTGCATACTCGCGACCCCTTGACTGGATTGCTCCGTCATGGATACGATGCCTCGCTCACAGCCGTATGGGCCGCCCCGAAGACGGGCAGCAGTCCTTGGGTTTGGGGTAGAAGTCTTGGTTGGTACACCATGGCCTTGGTAGACACCCTCGAGATTCTAGAACAGCACAAGGCACCTTTCAAGTACCGCAAGCCATTACTAGAGAAGTTCCAGCGCCTGATGCCGGCCGTGGCCAAGGCTGTGGATGGCGAGACGGGTGGATGGTGGCAGGTCGTAAACCAGCCTGGGAGAGAAGGAAATTATATCGAGTCTAGCGGTACCGCCATGTTCGCCTATTCATTATTGAAGGGCGCTCGGCTGGGGTACCTGCCACAGAAGTTCGCTCCAGCTGCGAGGAACATGGGAACTCGGGCTCAGAAGTATCTCACCAATACCTTCGTCGTCAAAGAAGCCAATGGAACTGTCAGTTATAACGGAACTGTGGCTGTATGCAGCCTGAACTCGACTGCATCCTACGACGTGAGTTTTTCCGCTAGCCAATCCCAAAAATCGCGCCTGTTCTTTAGTTGACTGACTAATTTGATATAGTACTACGTTGGCCAGCCTCTTCTCTACAACAGCGTGCTTGGCTCTGCTGCATATGTCCTTGCTTCACTTGAGGCCGAGAGACTGCATTGATGCTTGGGACCCAATCCACTCTAGACAATAAAAGACGCCGTCTTTGCTATGTGTATATTAATTAGATAAAATATCGCAAGACAGGCAGGCGGGCTATTCACCCATACACTTAATTTAAACATTCTACTTGCTATTGAGAATATTCATGCAGAAGGAATACACCTGTAACAGAAGTATATGCGTTCTGATAAGAACCCAATGTCATGAAGTAGTCACAAGCACCAGCCTATTGGCTATTAAGGGTGTGTAAACACACCCGTAGAGCCCCCCGGGCAGACGACAGAAAGCTAGGAGAAAGCTGACTTGAATGGACTGACATATTGGCCGCGTTATCGACTTCTACCCAAGCGGGTATTCCCATTTCGCTCTTGATATACATCGGGTCCGATTCCCTCAAAGCTGAGAAGTGTTGTTATACACCCGGGGCAACGCCGATAGAAGGTCTTGGTTCTCGCAAGTTCTGGGGAGGTAATGAACCCAGACCTTTACAAATGCAGTGAAGATGACCTGATGACAGCTTTGCGTCTCTGAATTCGACCAATTGGTGACCAACCATGCGTCCAGCACTGTCACCTAGTGTTCTGCCACGTCGTTGTTCCTTTATATCACATATAACGCGTCACAAGAAAAGTCAGCCGCAATTCCATAACACTCTGTGAAGAAGAATAACATCGACATGGTGTACGGAGAGAAAGTCTATAAGATCCTGTTTCTTGTTGCTGTATCTCTCTCGTATATCTTTACGCACATCACACGACGACACACAGACTTGATAGGCATTCCGTTCACCCACAATGACCCTTCTAAAGAGGAACACATTGACGGCAACTGACTCTGTGATGTCGAGATCATACTAGCTGGACAATATACGAAGAAGACTCTATAATTCGACATCGTGAAGGTTTCCATGCGGGCGACAGTAGAAGACGTAGTAAGCCTCTTGGGCGTGACTTACAATCTAAATTTCTGTATGGAGTGTGCCATGGTTTCGGGTCAGTTGTAAAGCGTACCGTCGAGTGTACAAACCACACCACGTCTACGAAATAATGTTTTTTTTGCCCAACGTTGTTCAAAGGGAAACGACTAAGCTCTCATTAGAACAGGGTCTAAAATAGAAGAACTTATTTCCAGGTCTCTGTGTATGACTCAATTAAACGTCGTTACCAGTATATAAAAGGCTAGGATGATTATAAGCGCTTAGAACGTGATTGTCACCAGCCCGCAGAAAAAGGTGCATGTATACCTAATACGTACACATGCGCCCCTTCAACACATAATATTCGCGATCATTGTGAGAGCCTCTTTGGAGGGTTCACCATGGCTTCTGACTCTCGAGTAATTGAGGTGGCACCTTTAAAAGATGCTAACACTTGAGCGTGATGAGACATTGCCTTCATTGATGACTTCATTCCTACTCAGGAAAGTCATATAATTCCCCCGGGATCGACATGCTCTGTCTCAAATTCCGCGGTGGTGGGATGCGCTGTCTCGCTTCTCGAGGGACTGGCTCTGGACTTTCTCATGTCGACAGCCTATAGTAAGTTTACCTCCCTACGGTTATCCCATCAATTAACATATATTGCTCTTCGGCTTCTCTCGACGAACACGGGCCGTCCCCACCTAGAGGTCGAGAATTGGGCATGTGGGTTCGAAGAATGGGGATATTATGATTACGGACCTGTTCGATAATATCGATCTATAGTTTATATAATGACGGACTAGACGATATGATATATGTGCGTGCGGGATGGGCGTGTCGGAGGTGGCTGGGATCTGTACCATTACAGCAGAGTGATATTGGAGTACTCCGTAACCCCCCAAACGAAGCGATATATATACACATACTTATCGCATAGAGCTCTGTCACAGACCCGGCCACTACTATAATTTGACGGTTCGAAAACTTGGACAAGATCATGGTTAGCAATAGATCCCAGCATTATAAGAAAACCGAACTTGATACATAGTGTATGGGTGCAATGGTCTAGGAAATAGCCGTTTAAAACATGGCTATCTACAAGTACTAATTTAATTCTTACGAACCAATCGTGTAGATATGTTTTGAAGGAGTAACTATAAACTTTCTTGCAGCATATGTTTAAAATCGATATATACGTATTATATGTAGAGTGTCGAATACATGATGCATCAAGCCACAACTACTTCCTCAGACTCCGGAGAGACGGGCTCAGCAGGCACTTCACCAGAGTGCCCTGTTATTAAAGAAATTAGTGCCGTTGCGTTGACTTGTGCCTGTAAAGCCCTCAAATTCTTGGTCTTGCATTGCGAGTGTTCTGGGAATACGGGAAATTCCGAGTATATAGTAAGTAAAGAAGCTTAGCCTGGGACGCTTGACCTATGGGAGAGTAGAAGGCTGTCTATTCCCCCAGTTCTGGCCCAGCTCACTGCAGGTGAGATATTTCAAACGCCAATAACTTACGTAGTAGATGTCGCACGCCGATCTCTTCTGCTTCCGAGTCCCATGCGCGTCGGGGTCCGGGCGTCAACTCTCAAACTCGGTTAGCCACTCAAACCCGGACGACATTGGTAGACAAGTACTTAGTACACTAGCAAGGGCAGTACTGCAAGGGGACCCTCGAATGTCAGTTAGCCAATGCTCATGTGATCGTGCTTCTCTGTTGTCGCAGCGGACTTTATTCTATACTGTACGAGCAGGTTGGTCATGTATTAGGTACCCATCCAACCGACTCGCTTTCCTGGAGACCGCAAGGTAAGAAGGGTTGTTTCAGGAAAGACAGACGACAGACGACCCGACGGCGGTGGGTGTTTAGCGAGCTGGGCGTACGTAGTACACGTGTAAAATGGCGCCGCTACGCTGATGCTGGATGCAGCCCGCTGAGCTTACAGTAGACGGTCTCGAAGGGCGCTTATGCGTATTTACCTACCTAGTAATGTAAGCAAGGGAGGCTCATTGGCTCGTAAAAGTCCAATATATACCTTATTTATCTAAGACACGGGAAGAATGGAAAAAGGACGCCGGACAATATACCTATCTATAGTAAGTCGCCCTGAAATTCTATTGTGCTTCAACCGCTGATCTTCCACTCAGTACGGTTTTACATATTCGCATAGTTATCCAGGATCTTTCTATACATAGAATGTAATACGTACCTCGTAGATGGGTTTTAGTATCCAGGTGGTTTTGTGATGGGGGTCGTACCTGAGCCATGCCGCTTTAAGCCTGAGCCTACTAGGTAGCTTGAGCCCAGCCTAATCCCGGCACTAATTCCTTGCACAAGGATTTGCATAACTTAATAAACGGAAACCTGAATGTACACGCTTGGCACGTCAATCTTGTTGACGTCATCATCAACAACTGCATCCCAATCGCATCACCCTCCATCACTATAACACATCACAGCAACACATCTCCACCACGCATCTTCTACTGCATCGGATCGCACTGCATCACAGCAGCACCGTTGATGGATCGCGTTCACGAATGGCTAGAATTTCTCGCCGCCGAAGAGCCGGAGGAGGGCCGTCCAACGAAAAGACTGTGCCGTGGTCTTGATCAACCCCCAAGCCCTCCATTGACCTTGATGATGAGCGACGCATCTCGTGGACGCAAGAGGCCCTTCTCTAACCGCCAATCATTGCCTCGTCAACCTAAACGATCCAAATCTGGCAGCCCTAAGAAGACCAAGTCGATTCTCGAAGAACTTGATCTTCCCCTACGCGTTACGAGAAGAAATGACGGGACTGTATGGAGCAAAAAGCACAGCGTTTAAAGGGGAAAAAGATGACAAAACAACCAAGGCTAAGGCTGTAGAGGTATACAACACTCTTTGCAACATTATACAGCAAGCTTCAGAAGCCGTTACGTATGAACGCCACGAAGGTTCCTAGAATTCTGAAGTACACACACCTCTGTTTGGCCTCATTTTTACTTCACGTATCTTGGGTGCAGAAAGCATTTTAGACGATGTCCCTCTGCCTCTTACGCAAGGTGTGAGCGTCCGGTACGAAAACATGACTACCGCGACTATCGCACCCAACGCCTTACCCTTATAATCTAGAGGTATAGATTTTCTTCCCTCATTGGATGGTACCAAGAGCAACGACCAAAGCCAAACAGACATATCTAGAGCTAGCAATCGTGGCAACCATACAAGGGTTGACTACGTCCTAGTAATGGATATTCCCGAAACGGCGAGCCTGCAAGAGATCATGTCCCACATTGCTGATGGTGCTGACTGCTGCTGCGACGTATCCCATATTAACCAAACGTTCTATCGTCCTGTGAGGAAGAGTCTGATCGCAGTGTCCATCGAGACCAAGCATGAGGTCCCCCAAAATGATCCCTTGTTGCAGCTTGGCATATGGACTGCGGCCTGGCATTCTCGTATGTATATACTCCGACCTTCTGCCAGTCTCAGTCCGGGTGCACGACTGGTCGGCCTCCCACTAATCCAAGCGGTGGGCCATGTCTGGCGGATCTATTTCGCCTGCGACATGGGCACTCGTATCGATCTTTATGGCCCTATGACTATAGGCAGTACAGAGAACATTACGTCAATCTACGCTCTACTTTCTTCCCTCCAGAGTATCAAAGCGTGGATTGAGACCACTTTCGCCATGTATACAGAAGGTCCGTAGTCCAAACTTGTACTGGTCTGGGGTCGTACCGGTACGGGGTCCCAATCCGTACTGATCCAAGCCTGTATCAGTACAGGAAACCGGTCCCCTATGGGGTTCGCCAATACCTTTTCGGAACGAGCCTGAGAAGCAAGGCATATTTACGTGCCTTGTGAAAGAAAGAGGGGGTTAGGTACTGACACCTACTACGTACGTTGTTTAGTAGGGACATGTGACTAGATGGTAGGGCTTAGCGCTTGTCGCGCCATCTGCATGGAAAGAGTGATTTGATTGACCATTCTTTACTCCGTATAGGGCAAAAAACAACCAAAAAGGAAGAAGTAGCCAGAGCTCCTCGTTGCCGGTTGGTGGACAGTGCTAGGCCTCATCAACATCTGGCATCGACGGACCTAAGAGTAAGTCCTTCGTTCTACAGTACAATTCCGCTCAACGCCAACAATACTACTCTGGAAACCAGCAGGACCACTGGAGATAACCTACTCAGTCATCTGACTGATCATAGGCTGAGCCGAGCCTGAGCAAAAGCGGCGAGTGCGCTAAGCCCGATTTGTTATGTGCTAGAAACCCCCGGGATAGATTGTACAGTAGCAATTACATACACATATAAGGGATGATCGAACATCGGTAAACACATATTAATCTATTAAAATGTCGCATTGCGCAATCCAACCCCCAGGTACGTTTTGCCAAAAGCTGAGTAGGCCAAAAATCTTTATCCCAATGCCGCCGCCAAAAGAAACAAATAAAATACAGCAATCCATTACATACCAGAGAGGCTGTAGAGGTTGACGATCTTTGATTGAACGAATTGTTTCTTCCAATAGGCCTCGCGTTCAAGAAGGCTGGATTTTACATTCTCCAATTACAATGCCTGGTATAATTCAGATCATGAATCCATAGGTACTATATTAGTCCAGTGCTTTGAGTGCGAACCTAGCGTAGCATAGTGCATGCGCTACTGTACGTCGTACCTGCATACTGCAGGGGCAGGGCAGCGAAGAGGAAGACAAAAGGGAATATGATTGGAGAAGACTACCCTTTTGGTGTTGGGGGTGTAGGGGGGGGCGCCAGCAGCCAGCGATAAGAGTAAGATTGCGAATGGACGAAAGCGGCTAAGGATAGGTGAAAGGACGGCACTTTGGACAAGGGTATACAAGGATCCGTAGCCACTGAACTGGGTCGTTAAAGGCAACTCTTTTTTGATGAGCAGCCACTCATAATGGCCAATGCGAACCAAGCAAGGGCAAAAAACCGGAGGGCGGCTCGACTACCATACTAAGTATTCGCTAATACTTTTAGAGAGAGCCGCCAACCACCAGCACGGGGTAACTGGCTCGGCTGGGTTGGCGGACTGGCTGTAATCTCTGCTAATTGGCCGACTGTAACGCTGTGGCTCTAGGTACTTAGTGGGTATTGTAGCCCACTTACTGCCCACTGAACTCTGCAGTGCCCTGGGCCACAGGCTGGGTAGCGTATAGCTATCACTATACTTAGCTAGTATAGTGGGTATACTGGCCCCCCCTTTTCTGCTGATCGCATGGACCCATGGTCACATCGTCGTCTTGTAGCGGCTCTCTCACATCTATTTCTCTCCTTTTCGAGCCTTCTCAACCGCAATTGCTCGAGGTCACACGGGCGTGATGTCTAATTGAGCTACCTACCTATCTGCCTCATCTCATTTCGAGTTTCATGCCCTTGCTGTTCTTGGTTCCTAGTTAGAATTGGGGGTGTCAAGAGATAGTCTAACTACGGTATAGTGTGATACCCTAGTCAGCAATTATACTGCGGGCTTTGGATAACCTGCCTGAACGGCGTATTGGTACTATTCACATTCCAGAACAGAGAAAGCCTGCTTGTTGGTTGCTAGTATAGTTATGCCCGCATAGGCACACACACACACAGGCACACTCATACAGAGAGAAAGAGAGACAAGGGATCGTCTTAGACTATACCAGGTACGAGGTATAGGAGAGATATGTCTACCACCAATATACCTCCTCCTTCCCAAGAGACGCCCTTCATGGCTGCTGCCACAACCCACGACTATCATCATCAACACCACCACCATCACCACTACCACCACCAACACCGCCCGTCCCTGTCTGCTCTTTCCGAGACCTCTACCGCCTCGTCTCATGTTTCTTTCTCGGCGTTTCCCTTTCACGGTGACCAGCCGCCACCCCTGAACACCCTTCCGGCATCATCTGTTTCGGGTTCGAGGAACACAAAGGGCCTTGTCCTGAACAATAGCAGCGGTCGCATTTCCGGTCCGCCCGCCCAACCCATTCGACGCAAGCCTTTGTCGTCCACAGCGTCGCCCATTGCCACGCGCTACTCGTCAGGTGAGCACCTGGCCAGCGTCGTCAAGAGCCTGCCACGCCCTGAGCACCGCTACGACCGCGCCTTCTCGGTGGACAGCCCTACCGTCTACGAGTTCCCGCAGGCGCACGTCGATCCGCCCATGTCTCGGCCCCCTCGCTGGGAATCTGCAACGACTAGAGCAATAAAGCCAACTTTAGGTACTCCAGGTGCGAGTGTGCCCGCGCTGACGGGACACGACAAAGACAACGAGTAAGTCAATGTCTCATTGGTTTCCACGGTCCACAATCCAACGCGGCTCGGTCGTGTGAGCCGGGCCACTCACTGCGCGATGCTAATCTATGCCATTTTAACCAGGAAATCTCCCGACAATCAGCACTCCCGTGTTTCCAGTGTCGTTTCCACCCCAGGAAACACCAACCCGGCTGCTACCGTGACTGAAGCCCAACGCCAAGGCTTCAGGGACAGCCACGCTGCAGCCCACCAAACGCAAACAGCGCCGCCGCCGTCGCACACGGACGGCCAGACGCTGTACGACGATCTATTGGCTGACGACGACGAAGACCCCCTGAGTGACAACATCTTGGACGGCTATAACTCGGACTCGTCCGGCTCCACGAGTCCTACACCCATTAATGATAATATGTCTCTACACCTCTCCCGAAAGGCCATACCACAACACCTGACGCTTAAGTCCGACGAGCCGTTTCTGGTCCGAACAAATAGCAACGAACTCAAGACACCTAATACAGACAAACCACTACCTAAATCCCCTAATTCATCTAGGCTCGGTAACTTCTTTGGCTGGACTTCGTCGCCCACTACCGAGACCTCAGAAAAAGCATACTCTCCCATCCCCTCGCCCTTTAATTTCTCGAGGACGGGTAGCCAACCAGATGCATCCCCAATCACCACAGCTGGACCACAATCATCATTTGAGACCAGCAAGGCTCAAAACGAGAGCCCCAATTCACGGGAGTATTGCGAATCATACCTGGTTACCCCCTCCCTTGTGTCACCGGATCCTGCTGAAATCGACGAGATGGAAGACGAGTTGAAGGCCATTTCGGCCGAGTTGGCGGCATCAATTCGCCGCGAGATAGATTTGGAAGATCTGGTAGACAGGCTACAGGCAGAAAAGGAGAACCCCGGAGCGACTGGAAATAAGAGGACTAGTGACTACTTCTCTGACTCAGGCTACAGCTCCGCCAAGTTTAGCGAATATGATCAATCAAGGGAAGAAATTGAGAAGATACAGCGGAGGTCAGAGCAGGAAAAGGCCCAGCTCCGACTCGAGCTGACAACCAAGCTTCAAGATGAGAGGCTCAAAAGACAGAGGATGGATGAACAAATCAAGGAGTTGTCGACTAAGGCCTCACAGATCGACCTCAATACGGCAAGTGGTACTGACGCAAGCGAGCGCGTGAAAGAGCTGGAGGCGACCTGCGAAACTCTACGACGAAAGCTTTCTGAGGAACGGCAAGCCAAGGATAACATTGAGGACTTGTTTGCGGCGCTCAAAGGAGAGCTCAGGATTGCGGCTAACGAGCGAGATAATTTACGGGAAGAAATTGTCCCACAGCTTCGTGCTCGTGTCGAGGGTCTCGAAGGCCAGGCTTCCGAGCTCGAAAAGATGACTTATGAGTCCACCAAGATGCAACAAGAATTAAATAGTTTGAGAAGCGAAAACTCAAATCTGAAGCAGTTTCAAATGGATAGCATATCCGAAGAAGGCGGGACTGCGGGCGGAACTACGAGCGCACCACTTTCTCGTTCTAATTCTGTCGGTGGCTCACGTTCATCATTTAGGCTCCAGCGACCGCCCTCTGGCCTCATGAGATCCAAGACGGTTAAGACTTCAGAGTCCCGTGACCAGCTTTCAGACCGTTTGAAGGACGTCGAAGAACAGCGTGACGCCCTACATCGGGCACTCAAAAACTTACTCGAGAGACAGGAACATCAGAACCGTGAGAATCAGAAAAAGATTCGAATCCTTGAAATGGAACGCGATCGCCTCTTGACTTCGTCTCCGCAGAAGGCCGGGTTTCAACGTGAAATCGGTAACCTCCGAGCTGAGATCACTACACTGCGTCGGAGGGCCGAGGACGCGCTGGACCAGAAGTGGCAGTTTGAGAAAGGCCTCGCCGGTCTGAAGATGGATCTTGACAAGGCAGAGCAGGAAGTGGCGTATCTCCGTAAGCTTCTCGAGGAGAAAGATATCCTTATCCCTCCAGCATTTGCGCGTCTGAGTAGCGGCAGCGATCAATTTGCAACGCCAGTCACATCGGAATCTCTAATGGCCGCGTATCGTGATCTCCAGAAGGCTCACGCCGATTCTATCCAGCGGATCAAGAGCTTGGAAGCTGGGCCTATGAGTGATGAGAGAACTCAGATGGCCATGCAAAGACTAGAAAACGCTTTATCTACGGCTGTTTCTGAGCGTGACCTTGCTCAGCATGAAGTAGAATCCTACAAAGAGCAACTAGCTTCCCTTAAAGTTGGGGAGCAAGCCTATCTTGCTTCAGAGAAAGCCCTGGCGGATGAGCTTCAAGAATCAGCACGTCGCGTAGAAGAACTAGCTATTCAGGTTCAACAACAACTCTCGATAAACCAGCAGCTACGTGTACGGATTGCGGACACTGTAGCACGAGGTGATGCAAGCCAGAAGGCAAACGCGGAGCAGATCACAACAATGCAGGCCCACTTACGGTCCCTAGAAGAGAAACTAGAGACAGCACAGGCAGCATCGGAAGAAAGAGTAGCCCGTCACGAGGAGGAAATGTCGGCTCTCAAGGAAAGCCATAGTGTACAGCTTACTAGGCTCCGTGATGGTCTTCGCTCGCCGCGCATGTTCCCCGCTAAGTCCCCGCTATCGCCTCTATTCACAGCTCCAGGCGCACCGTCACCTCGCCTCAGTATTACTCGTTCTGGGCCGGCAATGAATGTGTCCGAGGAAACACAGGTTGACAACCTCAAGGCGCGTGTCGCACAGCTGGAGAATGCGCTTGTGGATGCCGACGTTGAAATGCAGCAGGTGGTTGGACGCATGAACACTGCACAAATAGAAGTGCTGCAGCTACAAGAGGAGCGTGAAGCTGCCATTAACCAAACACGGAAACTAGAGAGGGAGCTGCAGTCAGAGAGGGTCAAAGCCTTCGAGGAACGTTTCAAGAGCCTTCAGTCGTGATAGGCTCGCAACCAAAACTACCATGGACGGCGCACAACTTATATGTTTGATTTGAGCATTTACCAGCGTTAGACAACGGCGTCCTCTCCTTTTGGCTTACGATGATAAGCACTATCCGGATTACTACCCGGCGTTGGCATATTAGTATCCTAATCGTACTCTACCGCCATTCTTGTATATTGTCTTGAATCATGGCATGGGGAAGTTTTATTCGAAATTGTGTCTAATGTTTTACACCTTAGTACTTATTTGTACCTATATTGGAGAATGGTGAAGCTGGTTGAACACAGGAAAGGAAGAGCGCACATAGGCCAATAGGGGGGGTTAATGGGTGCCAAAAGGGGGGCCAGCCCACATTGTATATTAGGCTAGTCGAATCAATGGGTGTGTATACCCTTCATGTCTACCTTTAGCTGCATATGACTGCGTTTAGTTGATCTCATCGTCCGCTTGTGTTCATTCATTTGCTGAACTCATAATGTTAAGCTAACCGACAATTTTGACTATCTGTCCGCTTGTTGAAGGGCTTTATCGAGATACGGTGGATAGAGACATAACATAGCAAGTTACCCCACGAAGACTTCGTCTTCGTCTGATTCATTTCTTATCTTGGTTTCACTCTAGTTGTTTGGGTATTAGATAGACGTTGCGATATTTTGAAGCTTGGTCTCGTCTGCTCTGTTTGAACCTGTATTTTTGAATACGGGAAAGAGTGGCGTCCAGACAAATCCAAGAGAAGGACCTGGTCGAAAGAGGAGAGAAGGACCTAGGCAGATATAACCTACATATCTACCTCCTACTCTAAACAGCGATAAGATAAAGGCTGGGGTGAGTAGAGGTAAGCAGTTACGCTCGGAAAACGCCGTGAGGAAGTTGTGCTGTAGGGCACATACAGCCCTATTTGAGTAGCAGTTGTGGACGATCCTCATACCACTGTTTCCAATGCAACATCTTTTTCCTCTTCAATGTCATTACCAGATCTCACCATGGGCAGTACATGGGCAGTACATGGGTACTGACCATGGCTAGCTATCATACTATATATCTAGCTAGCGCCGCTAGAATCGCGGAGCTTACAACGGAAATTCGCAAGACCAAGCCTGATTGCCGGCCTGGTAACTCGCTTGATGACGCGATGATGCGATACCACAACATATGTAAGAGCTTAGACACAGACAGCAACACAGGTGAGCAGGATATTGTAAGTGCCTAGAGCAAACGCGATCGCCCGGTGCATGCGTGTGTACGCGGCCAGCAGAAATAGATGTCCAATGGATTAGCTAAATCGGCATCGAAATCATGCACTGCCACTACGAATAACGACACCTCTGCCAAGCCCGTCCTCTTCCCCGCGTTTTTTGTCCCTTAGCCGGACAAATTGTTAGCTAATGCGAATATAGGGCTGCGTCAGCTATCGACTACATAAGGCAGCTAGAACGACGATCCATCGAGAAATAGTAGAAGTAGTCGAGTTAGTCTGGGAGTCGATGATGAAAACAGAGAAAAGAGGGAGTGAAGGTTACCTCTTATGTGTGTATCACACAAACCTACTCGCCTACACTGCGGTACTGACTGCGCTAGCCCGATCAGTACGATTTCTGCCAATGGTAATGCGGACGCGTTGACGTCACTCCGTCTCGCGAGTCAGGGCGGTGGCGCCGCCTCGGCTTGGCTTCAGCCTCAGTCAACAGGTTGCTAAAGAGACCTAGCAGTCACCTAGGCGAGCAGGTACCTACCTTAACTGTCTGTCACAGTGCGCGCTTGGTGGTCTACTTGGTTGTCTACTAGGTGGAAAGGTAAGTGGCCTTCTTCTATGCCGACTACCCGACTCCCAGCAATGTGATACGATAGGAAAAAGATGCACACCAAATGCCCCAGAGAATGTGTCACCTTGTAGCTGTCTCGGCCGTGTGCCTGTCATAATTATACTTAGTTGGAACCTACGGAGACCGCTACGGATCTAACTATGCCATTTGTAGATGGAATCTATCCGGGAAGAGTGGCCGTGGACGTCATGTTAGTCGTGATCTCGGTTCACGGCTCGCATAGTTTGCCTTTTTCAGCTACGCAATTACTTACCATATTGCTATGTAGTCTCTTAGCTACAAGCTTCAGCAGGTGAAATGAAATACGATGCTCGCATTCCGCGGGGTATTCGATGCAAGGAACCAGTATGTGGGTTTTCCAGATCCGTTATGCTATATTCCAAGACAAGATCTCCAAGTAATATACCACCAAAACAGCTAATGAAAATGATAATCATGTCATAGTCTCAAGTACGTACGAATACCTGGGGTAGTTAGAACTATTTACAGCAGGTAGCTACATAGAGGTCACATGGTTTGTTAAGTGTTCAACGTCAGAATTCCGTACGACGTTCTACATGGAGTGGTCCTAGTTCCACGTCGAGGAGCCCGGGACAAATCAGAGCGCTATATTATCCGGGTCAGATGTGCTTCCTCTGCACAGTTGGCGGCATACGGTGTAGGACCATAGTGGGCATCGGGGCTGAGCAGAGAGCTGTCCAACAAGATGAATAGCAAATGGGGCAATCAGTGTTCGCCTTCGTTCGAGCCATACCGGTATGTATGTACTGGAGGTCAGTGAATTCTTCCTAGCTGGAGCTACATTCCTATATATATAAGCTCCCCAGTTTACCTTACTCGTTGCCCTCTCTAGACTCTTGGTAGCTCTTATCAACTCACTCACTCACTTATACGTGTTGAGATATCATACACATATATATCATCGTTATATCACAGGAGGAATACTATAAAGTAAACTACACACTCCTACACTAACTAAAATGTTGTTCAACAAGAAAGCCCTGCTAGCCGTAGCCACCTCTGCAGGCACAACCTTCGCTCAAAGCAGCAGCAGTAGCAGCAGCACGAGCGGCGGGGGCGACTCCAACCTAGCATGCACGCGCTCGTACGCGAGCCTCCTCGCAAGCGCCCCGACACCCAGCAGCAACCTCGCCGCGGCCATCACGAGCTACGCGAGCGCCGCGGTGTCGAGCGTCACGGCCAGTGGCGGCGGTAACGTCAACGTCGACCCACAGTCGCTCCTGACGCAGGCGTGCGCCTTCTCCTCGCAGCTGCCGAGCTCCCTGCACAGCGAGTTCGACGACTACGCCACGAGCATCATCAGCTACGTCAGCGCGTCGTCCTCGGCCATCGACGCCGTCATCACCAACTGCGTGGCGAGCGGTTCGCAGGGCGCGGGATATACGTCCTTTGTCAACTCGATTGCTACGCACTCCGGCCCGCTTTGTACCGGTCTTGCGGGCGGTGCTGGTGGTAGTGGTGGAAATAGCACTTCGAGCTCTTCGGGTACTGGGACTGGGACTGGGACTGGTGCGGCTGGTGGTTCGGGGTCGACTACGCCGACTTCGACTGGTGCTGGTGGCGGTAGCACCACGACTGGAGGTGCTGGTGCTGGCGGTGCTGGCGGTGGCGCGACTACCTCTGGAGGCGGAAGTGGTGGTACTTCCACTGGTGCTGCGGCTGTTCCTACTGCTGCTGTCTATGGAGGTGCTGCTGCTGCCGTTGGTATCCTTGGTGCCGCGATATTATTGTAAGGGACCATGGCCCCACGGACGGATAAAATACAACGACGTGGATAGCAACGACGAGTGAATGTGTATAATAAGCTATGGGAGGCGCAAGTCGTTCCTATATTTAGGGCTGGCAACCGTCGAGTTTATGGACCAAGGCTTTCGGAATGGGGAACGAAAAAAAGAAACGACGAAATGCGTGATGATTCGGAGGAGGGTATGATTTAAGTTGGCACTCGGTGCTATAATAATCTTCGTCCAAACGACAATCCTTAATATATATGAAACATACGATGTTAATTAATATTGACGCTGAATTTCACACTTACCTGCTCTATTCTATTTCCTTCCTGTGATGACGAATGTACCTGCTATGAGCTGTTTGAAAAACTTCCAGTTCTTCCCATGGTCTTAACTAAGACATGTGTATCCTCACTCCAGTGGTATTAGGGGCTTCCATGGTGATGCGGCTCTTCTGGATCCTCTGACCTATCTGTTTTATTCAGTTCATTTATCAACTGCGTACCCTTGGGAAGTCTGTACTTCTTTACAGAGCAAAGATGCCCAGGCTTTACCCCAACGAGTACGAACAGTAGTACTCTGACGGTTTATTTAGTCGAACGATATTAATGCTCGGTGCGTACTCAAACGAGTCCCGAGTGCACAGTCTCTTTAATTAAGCATGCAAAGGCTGGGTGACTACTCTGCAGTTTGTCTCATGACACTTGAGCTGAGAGTTGACATCGGGATCTTGTCTCTTCTCGTCTCGTCTCGTCTCGTCTCACACGGCAGTCATATCGGGGATGTATACTTAAGTAGATACCAGACACTCGCAACCAACAATTCCCCCATCGTTCGCTTCTTCCCATTAAATTCGTCCCCGGTCAGCCGAGATCCACGATAACTCGTGATCCGATTCTCGTTTGGTTTGATCCACCCTTCGAACTAATTAAACTGGAGGGTATATCTCGGCGGCCAGGTTGTCGATAGGCGGCAGCTGAGGCCATTCTAGGAACTGAATATCCGTCATCTACACCGAACGCCAGGCCAGCAGACGCAGTGCGCCCCGAGCATAGTCATCGTCCTAGCAGGCCCTCGTCATTGCTATCCGGTTTGCCCCGTCCAAGCCTCGTGGTCCATGAGTAACGACGTTCATCCCGTATTGCCCGGAGCCAACATTAACGGATATCTAAGAACAGCAGTCGATCAACGATTTTGGGCTGAGTAGCCGGTGCTGGCAATGGTTCATTTAGAATAGCCCAACCGTAAGTCAGAGTTACGAGAAGGTCTCGTCTTACTGGATCCTTGTTGGGATCAGTAAGAAAGATGTGCTTGATAGTCATAATCACCCAGGTCTGGCGAGAACCGTGGAGAAGAAGAGCTCGTGTCAACGGCTTGTAGGGGCCAAACTGCAGGATGTATAGTGCGATAACACCATAGAAGCATGCGGTGAAGACGTTTTGTAGGTGTGCATCTCTTTTATAAATTATCTCATATTTTCAACATTGTGCATTCCAGATGAGGTGATATCCATCTTTGTTACCGGGTAATTCGTAGCTCGGCGAATCGCTACGTTTTCATGTACTGAGCACAATGTGTAAAGTTAAAATCCATAGTGTTGTGATTGCTTTATAACTGACAGAGACAAGATGACTAAGCGTAGTGAGACCCATGTTCTTCTAGGCGGAATCATATTGTGTTGTAAATGCTGGGCAATAAGCCTTCGATATTTCTATCCTTTAGATAACTGTCTAATCCGCACTCGCATCTAATGAATGACCTGGGTATATTTGAGATTGTCAGGCATCGTGACAGCTATCACGCCTGCACACTCTCACGGTGTGTCCTCTATATCATGAAGATGCGAACCCTTGTGGGCTTATAGTAGTGGTGTATATGCGTATATGCCATGCTCCGTCCCTAGCGCCTGTAAATGATTGGTCCCAAATGAAACGTTTGATATGCAAGGAAAAAGAGCCCCAACGCCTGCCATGCATGATGACCTCAGATCATAAGTCGTATCTTAAGTGAAAGAAATGGTATGTCCTCCCATATTTGATCGGTATATGTGGATAGATTGTAGTTGAATTTATGATGCGGGATTATAGATGGTTATCCCTTTAGGATGGCCTTCGGCATCACCGGCTCAGCACTACCTATCCTAGATGACCTAGGCGAGGACGAGGGTGATGACTGTGGCGACGAGGACAGTATGGATGAGTCAGCCTCGGAGCTTCGGGATGAGGGCCACGACTTTTCGCTCATGGGTTCCGCGAAGCGGTTGGGTGCTATCCGGCGAGCGATGTTGGCCCAGTACAGAGCCAGTACGAGAGTAAGACCGAGGAAGGCGAGAACAGCAACGATGCTCGCAACAATTGCGGTGATGAGGGTGCTCTCGAAGCTAGCCATTATGGCTTGTCTGTAGAGGTTGATATGTATGTATAATATGTATGGTATATGAGGGGTTTATGGACGGGTGAACCAAGATGGATGGACACGATATGCCGGCTTTTTGTTACTTAGGTAGCAATGGTCTGTAGAGTAACTTGCTTGCTTGCTATTACTGTCACTGACGCAGTGCAAGAACAATGGTGACGACGACTTCTCAGACGGACTGATGTTTCATTGAAGTTTCGAAGCCTCGACAAGAAAGAGCGAGAACCTGCTCACAAAAATAGTCCAAAACAGACCCTGATTCAGAAGACCCGACTGTCGGTCAATAGCACAGACTTGCGTACCTACGCAGACTTATAGACGCTCATAGCGTCCAGACCCGGCAGGGCTGGCCCCCATTCGTCGTACGTCATCCGAGCTATCCGTACGCCTCGGGTTTTGGAATCAGGACCTTAGGGACGGAGTTTGTGCGAGGACGCGAACGCTTGACACTTGTCAGACCCGGAAAAGTCGGTCGATTGGGGGGGGACCCTTCTACCGACAGTTGTGGCATTGTAAGCCATGTCATATTGTGTGGGCGTGTGGGCGCTAAAAAAGAGAGCAAGATAGCGGTTTGCGCGCGGCACCATCGGGCGAAGGATGGATTGGGCTTGAGTCGTTCAACCGAAAACGATTCGCTCGCACGCCAGCATGACAAAACCCAGTTGTTTGACAGAACCCTCTGCGCCCCACTCCGCGGCCTGCTGTAACTGCTGCAGGCGTGATGCAGTTGGTGGTACCTAGATGGCGTAAGTGGCTCTCTTAACCAATGGGTCACCTGTGTCTATCCAATTGTGGAACTCTCCCTGCCTATTTCAGTACCTGGGTAGGGCTTTCCCTAGGCAGGTAGGGTTGTAAACTGGCGCGCGGGATGGCCCTCTTTACCGCCAGAAGCTACCGCCAGCAGCTGCCGCCAGCCAACCATCTGCACCAAAGCGGTAGGCATCTCTAACAACAGCCTCGCTCTTGTCGCTTTTTGGCGTTATTTGCTATTTCTGTCGTTGCAGCAGGGTACTACCTACGTATTGGAAACCGAATGCGACTGCAGTGTGGCAGTTAGGGTAGCATCTCGTTCCCATCCCGATTCAAGCCCCTACCTACAGCCAGCCATCTTTACTACGTAGTCGCATGCATTCCCGTCACACCATTCCCACCGTTGTATGTAGGTATACTAGATCGATAGCTACTGTATGCACTATAACCTAACCTCCCCCACCACAGCTGACGATAAAGTACCTACCTACCTCAAGCAAGAAGATAAGCAAACGATAGTTGAAGTGATGTAATTCAATTGTCACTCAACTCACCTCCATTTTTTGGAAAATACCATTTCATCACGACCATGAGATATTCGGATTGGTGCTATCAAGATGCTAATCGCTTGTCTTGGACGGCATTATACATGTACTATTAAATTTTGATGCCGCCGATCCTTTCCCGGCGCTGGCGTCTATCTGGGATCGTCTACGATGCGGCTGAAGGGCAATGACGCAAGTGTAACCACTCACGTCATGACTTTCGAACACACCACACTACCAGCACAACTAAATATCCTGTGTAGTTGAAGTTGACTTTACAGTTTATATCTTAATTATGTCATACGCACCCAACCAACACGGTTTAATTCTAACGACCACTAATTGAATGTGGCTGCATATATCGTGCATACTACAGTATATATAGATCAACCCTTATGACATACATTATTCCGCAATACATTCTGTCCCGTTCGCTGAACTACATATTCTCCTACTACGGTTTATGGTGTAGGGTCGACTCTTTTATCTGGGATGAAGCTTTCCTGCTTGGTGCAATCGCACCCCATGCCGCGTTGTAGATATCATTCTCTGTAACGATCTTCACCTAGGTAATCAAGCAAACTATCTACTAGATATAAGATCCCTTCAATACCCCTCTCCATTTAAGCTTCTTTAGCGGATCAAACAATTTCAGATTCTCCGCAGTGTGGTGTACTACTAGCGCAGCTACATTACAGGCTCTCGAACGCCTCAATCGGCACTTGGTTAAAAACAAGATCCAGATCAATGCAGTCTCAATTTCGTCATCCCCTTTTACCTCGAAGGTTAAACCGTGCGAGGCTCATTATTGCTTAGTCGTTCGCGATGCAGACGAGTGGCTGTCAACACTCGTTCTATATACCAAACCTACTATCATGCTCGAGAAACATGATCATACTTAAGGCGGATCAGTGCTTTAGCTAGCTTTACGTTAAGCGTAGCTGCGTTTTACCGTGATCGAGAGACTCCCCAGATAATGATTCAAAACGTCGCACGTCGAAGTGTAGCCCACAGCCTATCTACGTGGGAAGGGGGAAAGCATATCTCTGGGCCAAGTTATTCACCCTGTTTTCTCCAATACGTATGGTGTCCTAAAGAGTGTAGGTTATTCGTACAAGTCACTGGGGTGACATGCTATGGGGTTATCATGTATCTACATTCTGTAGGTGTCAGGAACTCGTTGGGTGTCAATCCTACCGGAGGGAATTCCGTCTTGGATCTGGGTGTTATAGTGATAGCAATGTAAAGTGATCAATTGATTGTTGATCGTTTCAGGGGTCACGCTCATGGGGCCTAAGGCATAAGAAGGGATATTTTGTTCTTTTCGTTGTATGAATATTTAGTAAAACCACTTCATCACCTTGCTCTTCGACTTTCTCTACCATAATGTAGCCTTAAGCTATCAACTCGGGCTCTCTGACGTCTAGGTTGATCTCATCAGTGGCTAGAAAGACTTCGTCCTTAGTTTCGGAGTATCCGCCATTCCGCATACGTTGATGGTGAACATATCGCCGAAATCTTTGATGCTGGAGGCGCCATGCCCGGCGGTAACGTCCTCTGCGACTGCTAGCTGCGCGGCCTTCGCGAGCGCAACCAGCTGTCTGTAGTGCATCTATATCAGCAAGCCGAGGGTCCTCTGTTTTGATAACCGGTGTATCTGACCGCATTCCTGCCACGCTTGGTGAGTATATCGGTTCGGCCCTCGACGAGAAAGTCGTAGATGCGGTGCGTCGACATGCAAGGGCCTCGTCCTCGTTAGCACCTAAGGATTTAACCGTAGCGTTTGATGCCCTATTGGTAAACGGAGACCTAGTTACACCTACACCAAGACGACATTGTGGTCGCGGCTCCGATTATTGTTGCTCCTATACCGTTCGCGTTGGGACCAACAATATACTCATTAACTATCATAGTATCAGTAGGCAGGTGCTAGATACTTAAAAGTTCGTCCTCATAGCACGTATCTGGCATCGCGAGTAGAATGTAGGAACATTTATGTTCTTTTGTTGTCACATGGAAAACTTAGATCTCTTCGTGATCTAATCCTTAACTATATACTGAAGTGAACTCTATGGACTTAATGACCAACAGGGCTCAGGCCCCTAGGAGATAGGCTCGACTTACACTTCCTGTGACCTTCGAACTGTTATTTCACTCAATATTTATTAGGGGACTTGATGATCAAAGAAACCCAATTAAATTAGATTGACGGATGTCTATATATTTGTGGTGTCCTCTATGCCATTCTTCCTTCGTGATGTCAGCTGTTCCTGATATCCCGTTCAACCACTTGGTATTAACTAAACCCCTATACCTAGCCTCACTCCTTTTCACTTATACCACTTCAATACATATCATTTTGTTTCAAGGTTAATATTCTGACAGTGTGTTCTTCCGATGGATGTAATTAGATGTTGTTTTCGTAATTCTGTGAATGGAGTCATAATCGTCGCGATGAATGTTATAGATAACAGAATCAGGGATGACAAATTAACGTTAAACCACCACCACGGTCTTATTTTGGTCAGCTTTAGAGACCACCCACTCACCAGTATCCTATATTGCGTTTCAAGGTATATTTCAAGATATTATATCAATGTTAGATATCATTGCTACAGTAAACTACCATTTGTAAGTCAGAAAAAGCCCCCTGTTGCTCATAGCTCAGAGCCAAGAAACGGAAAACCACAGGGAGTGAAGTGGAGAGCAGAAATTAGGCTCACAAATTAATTACTGAATTTCATTAATGCCGTCGTGCGAGCCATGGGACTCAGGTAGATGTCCCGCGTACCTAATCGATCGAACAGGATTCATTTAGAACCCTAGCCCATTACACCGTCGAGTGACCAGTATCGAGACAGCTGTTAAGCTCGTTCTCCTAGAACGCCAGTGCCGCTCTCTACACCTGCGGCCCTGGCAGCCGGGTCTCACGACCCAAGATGGTTCACATAATATCAGTGAGTGTATTAAAATCAAGAGACGTCCGTGTACCGTTGATGCTAGTTTTCGAACGGAAGGAATACGTGAGACTAGGTCGCACGCGTTTGACTCTATGGCTTACAGGCCTCAAGGTCACAGAGACTGACTCAACGAACCTACTCAGCCCTCGCTAGTCTGAGATTTTATTGAGACCTGTATACAGCCTTCATAATGCCTACGGTCGATACAAGATTGTAAATCTACACTTAGGATTCCTGACTAAGAAGCGGGAGGCTCCCGAATGGTCGACGGACCTTGCGGCGATAGAACATTATTGTTGTTCGAGACCCCATCTTCAAGCCCCGTGTTCAGCCTGTGATACTAGTTCATCACACTATTTCGGAGACTTCCGCGCAACGATAAGTATCTATCTCGATTCAAGTACAAGGTCGCTGGCGGGTAGTATTGCTAGAAGTAGACATACAAATGCAGATACATGTGATCATGGCTTTTCAGGGGGTTCACCGCACATTCGGGCATACACCCCTTTCGTAATCCTAGCTTCTCGGGGTTAATAAAATATGAATGTTGAAGGATGTTAGAGTCTGTAACAATCCTGACTCTAGAATGAAGAATATGTATGGATGAAGTCAAGGATTAGACTACGAAGAGATCTAGACTCTTCGTACGAAAACAATAACCCATACATAATCCTATAATTGGCCCACGAGACTCTGACTGAGACCGCTAGAGTTTGCAACCGAAATATAAGGGTATGTATGCGTTTATGTCGTCGGACGTGGGGTTTAAACGCATTCGTAATATAGCCCGTGCCATATATATATCATACATAAAGTAACCTTTGTTTCGCGGGTGTTATTGTAGTGGAAGCTACTGCAGAGAGTGGATAGAACGATTTGTACGCAGCCGGACAGTTATGTGGTAGATGATGGTCAGGACCCGACAAAGTAGTCAATTAAATTTCCAAATCTCCCACATGTCTAAGAGGCGTACTAGAGTAAACATACAGAGGCCTACCATTGTAAGCATTCGACAGGGTATAGATAGTTTCGACAAGGTCATGTTATGAGGTATCACTAGTGCAGTTTGCGAGATCATGTAACGTGTCAGCAGAGTGTCTAGAACCTTTTTAAAAAATACATGGGGGGATAAACTCTAGGAATGATAGTTGAATATCGGGAAGGGGATCATTACTCGTGTAGATATTAGTCGTGAGACGTGGCGTTCTTTAATAATGATTTAGACCTACCTGTATAGGAAGTGAATAGCGTCTCACATGGCATGTCACATCTCTAGGTGAGTAGATCGCGATTTCGTACAACATCGTCTCTAATGACACGTTCTTTCTTACTTCTCGTAGTTAGCTGTCCAGGCAGTTGTAAAATGCCAACAAAAGTAGTAGCCTTATGGAATGGTTGGTTTTTGTCTGTATGCGAGCTATGTTAAAGAGGAACGTATGATGCTCACAGACAATATAGCCTAGGCCGTTCCGATACTGCCTTGAAAGTTCATTTGTGTCTATGCATTCTCGAACAAGAGCTAATTTGAGAGAAATAAGACTCACTCCTTGTATAATACATAATTTTCACACTTCCAGAGGGTATCTGACGACTACGGGTTGACTCCGATCACTTTCGGAACCTCCCTTGGGAGTATCATCCTATCCAAAAACCTGTCAAGCAGAATATCATACTATCAGGTACACTCGAAACAGTAATTAATCATACTGAAGAGTCGCTTCGTTTTATTATTATCTGAAACCTCACGAGAGATGTCTGAGGTCTAATGAAGTACCGCGCACGAGAATGGGATTCTAGGGAAGAAAATGTAAAGAAAATGCATAACAAGTGCAACGGAACAGAATTAGTAGGTGTTTATTTCTAGTGTAAGTGAACTAAATATTTTTATGCTGAGTAGGTAGGTAGTGTATTATAACTTGCTATCCTAGACCATAACACTAGTAGTATATGTGATGGCTGCGTTAAGGCGTCAGCTACAGAATATAGCTGAACCCACCTTTACTGTGCACTAACTTTCACCTTACTTATAGGTGTGACTGCATCGTGTACTGTAGAGCTGCTCACAATCAACTCAACACTGACTCGCTATGCGACGCTAGGTTTCTGGGCGTCTGTCAATACTACATAGAACGGCGATGCTGTAGCCTCACCGATTTTTCTTCATAGGGGAAGTGTGACAAATCCATCCCACTAAAACTCTAATACTTATATGTAAGAGTGAACCTTTGTGGCTTCTTGGTTCTAAATCCATTGAGCTACATCAAGAGCCGTTAAGTAATAGATTGAGTCTCATAATATTGCATGCTTGTGTAACCTGCTCAGCACAATCTCAGCATATGCGAACATACGTAGTATAGAATAAGGGAACAAGGGAATATATTCAATGCATATACACAGTATTCAGGTAGAGACTTAGGTACTCTGACAACCATGATCTCAGCTCTTCCACCCAACCATCAATGTTACCTCGTATCAAATGCCTCGTCAGAGTAGGGCGGACATCTACACTACCACTTTAGTGCACGCTCTTTTGCTAGGTCCGGCCTTCGCCAGTCTTTTGTGACCGAGGCGAGCCGAGGGTCTATACTACGTATGTTAAAATGGGGACGATGACTAAAGCTGATGGACCGAGTTACGGTACGTTATTGGAGCTCCCTAGATCGACCACACTAGGCATCTAGTGTATCTACAGAAATAAACTATGCTAGAGGAGAGGAACCTAGTGTATATCATACTTATAGTGTATTCAGCTAATATTCTAGGGTAGATGGACACTGTCGTTGAGAGGAAGCGAGCTATTTCACGCGACTTCATACATGGTGCTTTCAGTCGTTTCCTTCCCCCTACCCAGTGAATGACTAAGCGAACGATTAATATGGCACCCTTTCATATTCACCCGACGCAACGGCAAAACTCAGTATCTCCTCCTAAAATATAGTATACTAGGAGATCAAAGACGGAGCCAAGCCAAATGGGAAAGCGTCCGCCTTAGGGCAGGTTTAGTTAGAAATCGGTCCCGACGACGACGGCTACACTACCTATTTATTCATACCTGCTATCCTTGGGTAGTCTAGCGTTTGTAGTCGACGGCTGTACACCGAATAGACTGAACAGGCTGAACGGGGAACTACGGGTCCGTAGACCGAAAAGCCACTAAAGTCAACGAGGGTGTGTTGCTCGGTGAAATATCAGCTAGCGTGAGCTGAGAGCACACTACACTACACTACACTACACTACATACTTAGTAGTACACACATAAAAACCCCGAGATAAAAAAACTCAAAAAACCTCAAAAAACCTCAAAAAAAAAAAAAAAAAAAAAAAAGCCCCGCTCTCGGTAGATACGGGCGTGACTAGTGTAGGTTAGTAAATTACTAAGAGTAGTGCAGAAGCTGGTATAAACCTTATTTGAAAGACATTCGAATAAGCATGTGAGGGGCTAGATATCGGGATTTGAAAAGTGAACCTAGAAGTTAGGATATTGTTGGCTCCAAAAGTGGTATTGATGTTGTAGAAGTAACTGTCCCTCGTACCTGCCCTACAATATCAGAAAACGAGCACTTGTTACCTATCTTGTATAGCACTGTCACATTGGCGGGGGTTTTTTCCTCGTGAGTTTTCTGCACGTATCGTAAACTGCAACCCTACCTTACCAGATTAGAGGATAAACGGCAGCTTCCATACCTCCTTGCAGCAATATCGCTACCGACATTACCATGAGTTGGGTACGCACTGCTTGGCGCGCTAACTATTACCGTGGTCAAAACCGGGGATGAAATTGACTGTCATACGTAGACCTAGGTAACCTCTCCCATACAATCGCTTTACCTTACACCATGCAGCCCCTAGAGACTGCAGTAAGCAGCTAATAGCCTTGTGGAGAGACCTGCGACCCGCTCAAATTGCGATTTCATACAGTATTACAGTAGTGTAGTAGCGTTCTCGCCAAGAGGAACTTTTCGTGAATATCTGTGCGTTCGCATACATGTATGATCGATTGATTCCATGTTTCATCGAGAGATGGTTGACCAGGATGTTGACGTACTAACCCCATCCATGAAGCTGCCTTCCTCTTCTGACAGGATGAGACGTATCCACGCTTTGACACCTAGCGGTCTAGAGAAACCCGCTGAAAGCAAGCATGATAATAAAGCCGAGTTGGAGGTAGATCTTGCTGGTGAGGTGTATTGTATTTCCGAACACAGACAATGTATCCGGGAGTACTTCCAAGTATCACACCACTCATAGAATAGGACCGTGATGAGGGCTGATCATGCAAAAAGATATATCGAAAGCTTCACTGAAATTCGAGTTCCTAGAAAAACGATAGGATTGAATGTTGAGAATATTATCGATTCCGGGTATCTATTTCAAGCTAATCAACATGGCTAGCACCATGAAGGTAAATAACATATGTCCCTTTAAAACAAGACGCCGGCCTCCAAAATGTGTATATACAAGATACGGTTTTAACGTTAAGTTGAATATCGTCATACGCCTAGCATCGGAGCTTCGAAGCAAGGGCGTTCATTTTCGAATTGATGCGCAAGATATTGTTCTTCGTCTCGCTTGTGTCCAAGTAGCGTGCATGTTAGCTCGATCTTCGACCCATGACGTCCATCTCGTACCCCATGCTATCATTGTCGCTTCTGTCGTGGTAGCTCAGCCGGACTTCTTGAGTTTGCATGATCTTGCCAGGCTCGGCGGTGGCCTCGAGGATGCTCTTGTCGCTGCCTGTATCTCCATGGACATCGTAAGGATATTTGGTGCCGCGGCCAGTAACTGTCGTTACCACCCTGCTCGAGTGAAGCGCCGATTCTCCCTTTCGTGAGTTTCCCTTTGTATTGGTTCGTGCTGTACCCTTCACTCCAGACCCATCCCGACGTCCTGATCCATATTTCTCGCCGCTGAAGTACTTGGCGCCCGATGTGTGAATTTCTTTGATGAGAGCGCGCAAAACAGGGATGGATGCGGCTATAATCGTCGTAGAGGGCTCAGCTGTAAACCAGATGACAAGGGTCGTCGCTTTGGCTAAGGAACAGTGAGAAATTAACTATCCCGGCAGTCGGAACATATATCATAGGGTCAACTTACTGGAAAATGAGTCACCCTCAGCCAAAGTGGGTAGGAATACAGTTCTGATGATTGCGGTGATTCCGGCTCTGGAATATAGTTAGTAACTTGTACGAGAGATCATCTTGTTAAATGTTAAAAGTCTTACATGGCACCAAAACTCATGGCAATAGCCACACCAAGTTTCTCAGCCTTCTTCATGTTTAAGTCCTTCACTAGGAACCATGGTATAAGGGCAAAGATAAAATCGACTGCAGCAGAGAAGGCTATATATAGGGTTAGCGATATCTATACCTAATAATGATAGTACGGTTTCACATACCACCACCGAAGATCGCATATTTGGTATAGGTCCAGATGCTCCAGCAGGTGTCCTTGGGAAGCCAAGAGTAGATGGCAGGTTCGCACTTGAAAAATGTGAAGATAATCGTGAAGAAATATACAATGTTCAAAAGGACGATGAGCATAACGACTATCCGTCTCATCCGCCCTTCTGTGACTCGCAGGAGTGTAAATCCGAAAGAAGTCTTGCTGAAATCACTGGCCAAAGATAACACGACATTTTGAACACCTCCGTGGATTTGCAGTTGTCTCGCAGCTGCTGGTCCGATAACTGCATTCTGGTCGGCAAATCCGAGCGTGATGCTGCTCGTGATGAAGGCGACACCGAGAAGGAGACCGATCTAATAGGTCGAAAGATACGATTAGCAATAGAAGTGTGATGTTTTAAACATCTAGCTTTCACCTACAAAGGCTGCTATCAAGATGTAGTCATCCCACCAAAGACCTCGACTGCGACTGACTTTGCAGTATAAACGCAACGACAGGAACAAAGCCGCCAGGGCTGTTAACGTCCAGTTGACGGCATTCAGCACAACTCCGAAATACGACATTTTCGCTGGTCTGTCGCCCTCGCTGAATATCCTTGCCGGGGTGAACAGGTCATCGATGTGGTTCCGAGGTTGACACGGACTCTGATCAAGAACAGCGAGATCTTGAACAATGAAGAGAAACCCGCAATGGGTCAGGACCCAGTCCTCCACAGGGCGATCCGAGAAATATATTGTGTCTTGTCTTCTTGGGCTCGCTTGGTCCAATGCTTATCCCTGGCCACGGCCTGGCCTACCTGAACTAGCGTAGTTCCTGGATCGTCTGGAAAAATTTGGACCAAGACCAAGACTTTAGACTGAAGAGTAAATACTGGGGTTCTTAACCGTTGGTAGCTGGGATTTTCTCGCTCGAACCCAACAAGAACGTAGAATCGACGATTGTAGAATAGTGTGCGTTACCTGCCCATGCGTAGGCATACTACGTATATACTAAACTGCTAGTGAGGTGTAGTGCGAAAAGCTGCTGGCAAGGATTCCGCTTGGCTTCAAGGTTGTTAAAGGTCGATGTAAAAAGGGCCGTGCAACTTGCGTACAGGTAACTATGCATATGACTTACTGAGTAGGCATTCAAACTACTACGTGTACTGCGAGATAGCCAGTCACTAAAGTTCATGACATGTACGTACAGATCCAGGACTACTGATAAACAACTACACTACGTAGTA
Source organism: Xylaria sp. FL1042 (assembly GCA_022495085.1). Classification (NCBI taxonomy): domain Eukaryota; kingdom Fungi; phylum Ascomycota; class Sordariomycetes; order Xylariales; family Xylariaceae; genus Xylaria; species Xylaria sp. FL1042. The sequence goes on along the minus strand of MU380158.1, from coordinate 185,556 downwards.
GATCTGCCAATAAAATAAATGAGCACTTGTTTGTGTAAACACTCAGCCTATATTCTATGTAGTATACTTACACGCTGCGTTGCAAGTAGCAAGTAGGTTAGACTGATTTACTACTACGTAAGTTCTTAGTTATGAGGTGTGCACATACTATACACTACAGCAGTATGCGAGCTTCGGATCGTGCCTAGCATACACTACTGTTAGTACTCAGTAGGAAGGGTAATCAAACTAAGTGGACACCTGAACAGTACCGAAGTGGTCTAGGTTAGTGTAACCGAACGGACCAACCGAGGGTTTCCAAATCCTCTCCTAGACGGGTAAGATCAACGGATCTTTTGCTCTAATGAAACGGCACTCGGTCAATTATAGGCAGGGACTAAAAGCGGGAACCCCGGGTCCGCCCAGGCATTAGCTCTAGCACAGGACAGGGCCCTGGACAGGCATTGGGCAGGCGTCGACAGGCGTCGAGCGAGACTCGCTTTGCCAATCGTTCCAGTGCCGAACTCGCCGACGCCTGCTTCCACAATTCATGTCAATGCAGATAGCGAACTCGCCATTGCACCGGGGAGAGCTCCGGTAGCTCCCCTCACCTCTTAGACCGGTTCTGACCGGTCGGAGAAGGACCTAGTAACAGCATAGCGTATACCTATATAGGTATAAGTCGTTAACGGCGAAAATTCTATGCATCGAATGTACAAGGGTAAGTAAGATATCATATCCCACATACCAACGCCTTGAAGAACAATATCCATTTTGGCTCTAGTATCTAAATATGGACGTAGTTATTCGATATTCGATCCCCCATGGGCCATGACGAACTATAACACATAAACTACACCACACCAAATCATATCATATCAGGTTTCAGTCTGAAGTATGTATGATTAGTGTAGTAAAACGCCTCCTAGTATTAAGCACTTGCAAGAGGGTGTGAGTTCTGCCCAGACCTCATCGCCTCTTATTTTAAGAAACTCTCACAACTCTATCGACGGACACATCATGAATTGGGAAACATGATGAGCACAAGGGGAGCGTTTAATGCTAAGGGAAGACATTCGGGAGGTGTAGGGTCGCAAGTAAATAATAGCACCTAGGGATGTCCAAGTAACTTTTATGGGCCTGCATTGTGTCTGAATTGAGGCGATACCCTGGTTCTGCCCTGGCTGTTCCGATCTCCTCCTTTTGATCATCCGCGAAGGAGCGCATTGCATTTCGTACACTAGGTCGTAGATGAGGGGGCTGTAAACTATGTAGCAATTCAGGATCATGATATTCTAGTGTAGAAGGGGATAAATCACATATATACATAGTATATTCGACTTCTTTGTTACCTAATCGTTATGCCCATGCCATATTGTTCAGTACTAATAGCATGCTACACTACACGTGTGTAGTATCATATCCAGATGCTGGGGTTCTTAGCCACCACGTTACCATACCCTGTATGATTAGTAAAGATGCCTGCTCGCCTACTGCACGCTTGGAACACGTTACTTCGCTTGCAGTTTCTCTTTGCTCTACAGTACATACTGTATAAAGAGAGAGAGAGAGCCAATGAGTACGCTTTAATAAAGTACACTATTTAATACTGTACGTACGTTCATCTAGACCACCGCATCTATGTACACCCAGACGTGGATATCAGATCATTACGGTATCAAGCAAGGTCATCTAGACCATGTGTTGAGCCTGCCGGTATCACGGTAGCATCTGTGTGAAGTCGGAATGTTGTAACCGAACCTTGCTCCAAGATATGTACGCTGATCAAAGCGTACAGTATCTCCAATGAGATGCCGCCTGGCAACGGTGGCCTATTAGCATCCTGCATGTTCGAAGCCGACATTTCCCTATGTTGCAAAACCGTCATCTTTTATGCCGCTTCTAACGTGGCAGCATTATGCCGGCATAAATAAACTCCTCGGTTGTTTTTTTCTTTTTGCATGTACCATGACTAGGTATGGAGAATATTAGAGGAACAGCCTACTACCTCAGCTTCTTACGCTAGGATGCGCGGAATAGGATGCCTTCCGCGCTCAAGCCAACACCTGGGACGTTGCAGCGTACCTACACTAGTATGCGGTAGAGATATCCTGCTGCCCTGTGCTCTGCTGACGTGCATGAGCACACTACTCAGTATGTAGTCATAGGCCGAAGCGGTTGTCGTGATACGATTGGTAATGCGGAGAAGTCGTACGATTGCCCATGCTGTGGCGTACTTTTCTGTAAAGAATCCATACCCTTGGCAACACCATCTCTGGTACTGAGATACAGTGCAGATCTCTACCCGAAACCGTCGTGCTGCGATACACGAGGATCACCTCAGGGGTCGACGCCACTATGTAGAAAATTGTGCATAGCACACGAGGAAGAACGTCCATCCACCAACCAACCTTGATGTGCTTACGTAGGTATCTAGTGGATAGCAGACAACCTTTAACAGAAAGGGGAGCAAGTAAAAGAGAAAAAGAGGGCCAATGGTATTCCATCAATACTGTAAAGCCGCCACATGGCAGGATCTTCCTCTCAAAAAATTATGCGTCATCTAGATTTGATGCAGGCTTCCGATCTCGTTACTCGTTAGGTTTGAAGTATACAAGATTTTTATTAATACTCTAGCGTCTCCTATCCTATTGGCACGATCTAGAATTCTTGAACGCGTCACGGCAAAATTCTACTCACTAGATTTCATATAGAACGCAAATAAAAGGACTTAGATGGGGCGCTGGCTGCGATAGAACAAGTGTTCGACTCATAGAAGCGACATATTGCGTAAGTTCTTTTCCACCGTAAAAAGAGGAGCTGAAGCGACCAACCCGATTTTAGAGATGGTGGTGAGCTTGATTGGGCAAGCAACATAAGCTAGTGTGGCAATCGGAATTTGCTTCATCGCACATCACTTTAGCTAGGTGGGTTTATATCGTCTCTTGATCGGCGGGAGGTCCCAGTAGCTTGGATACGGACCAGCTGAAGAGTACAGTGGAAAAAAAGGGATACCAAGAGAGTTGCAAGGGGTATTACAATTTGAGGTTATTTTAGACACCTCGATAGTCCTAATTCAGATGCTCCATTTTGCTTGGGCCCCGCGATGGACGGGTGGATAGTCATGTCAGAGCCCAAGATATGTATTAGTGCCTTCGTTATCGGTCTGCCACTTCGGTTGTGGGCAAGGGCAGCGTAGCCCCCGAAGATGAAGAGAAAAAAAGAGAGAAAGAACGATTCGAACATGTGACCTTGAACACCAAAAAGAATCGCAGGGCTTAAGACGTACTCAACATCCCTGGATCGGAAAGCCCTTGGATGCCTATGGCCCTGCCTCTGACACAAGGGTTTATCCTGCCGACTACTTTACCGCTGAGCCATCAACATGGCCCGTGTTAGGGGAACGTCTGTTAATTGGGGGCGCACATATCGAGGTCTATAAGGTCTGCGATACAAAGGGAAAACTAGGAGACTCCTCGGCAGTATGCTGTAACTCCAGCTCTAGCGTGGGACATTTTGACAGATATAGGGGATATACTAATATTGTTATGAGTAGACGCTAATGCGGATTATCGTATGGCATTGCAAATGTTTCCTCCTCTATATTAGGAAGCCAGGAGAGTCACTGCTCACGATGCTTCTAGCTTCTCAACTGTGACGCTTGGAAGTTGCCGTATATCTACATGTTCATTATTACCAAGATCGATGATTCGAACCGCATCTATACCCACGATCCCTTCCTTCAAGGCGAGAAATTTCAACTCAGTCGCATATGATGCCCCTGGTGCGAGGGGCCCAATTCTGACATCTGGGCTCAGACATACAAGTTCAGCGTTATCCACAAAACTGCTATTTTGAATGGCGTGGACCACGTTGTCGTCCAATATAGCTTCTGCCACATCTCTATCCCGGAAGGATTTAGAGTGCCTATGCGAGCCATCTGGTGCCCGAGATATAGAGGGTGGCCTAGTCACACGTGATTCGTTGCGTCGGCGTCGAGGGATAACTACCATTGTGAGTTTTCTAGGGGCAGCCGACTGGTTCCGTGACTGGTTGGCCACGAAAACATCCCACGAAAACTCATCCCCCACAAAGATCTTCTGAGTGGATGGAGGCGTGGAGAATGTCACCGTGATTCCTAACTCCTGTATTGCTGTCTCTGTCTGTGTAGTCGATGCTTCTAGAGAAGGTAGAGCATCTGGTCTCGCGACAGACGGGGCTGTTAACGAAGTAGTGCTCTCCCCACCAAGGGATAGTTGACTTGGCCGATGTGTGCGTTGGATAGGTTGCATTGTGGATCCATACCCAGGATTTACCGGAACCGTGAAATCAACAGCTGCCGTCCAGGCCAAGCTGAGTCGGGGCTTGGTTTGTGGACTCACCAACGCAATTGCGGAAATTGTGATATCCAAGTCTCGCATTTGATTATGTGAAATGACATCGGAGTCTCTTGGGACTATGCGATATATGAACGTGATATGATCATGCGAGACACATGATAATGGCAGAGCTAGACCAGCCCGGGCTGTGAGATCTTCAACAGTGGCGTCTGGAACTGTAAGTGTAATGTTGTCCAGAATGATCTCGCAATCAAAAAATGGAGTAAAATCAACTTCGAGCATAGCAATCACGGCTGCTGTAGCCGGGGTACTATTTGGGTGCGTAAACCTTATGCGCGAATGCACGGTTGGATATATACGTCGCGAAAGTCTCGATAATGACCTGATGGGACGTATTAGGTCACCAGCCTGATGCGTGAGAGGGGCTACACGAGAGACTCTCAGAGCAGAGAGCCGCGGCTTTATCCCGTTTAGAGCAGGATCGTTACCGAAAGACTCTAGTAGATTAAGGCTGGACGCTATGCTACTTGGCATATAGTCATCTTGGAGTGCATCGGTAAGAGAACCCGGAGCAGATCTCGAGCTCGCTGTTGCAACGAAAATAGCTGAGGGACTCTGCAACCGAATTCTAGGCCGACCAAGGAACACGGATTTCCTCCATACCGCATAGGTACAGCATTCAGAATCAACATCGTTGCTTTCTTCACTGTCTAGCGAGCGATGTATTATTATTGGAGGGTCCTGCGACGCATCTAGAGTGCCAGTGTATATGACTTCGGAAGCGGGCAAGTTGTCGCGATCGGCGGTACTCCCGTTCGCAATTTGGGCGTCTAGCGAAATACTGATGCTTTTCAACGCCGTTTGAAGGTTATCATCTTCGGCATACGGGATCCTAAGCACGAGCACGACGTCGACGGATTCATCTAGGGTCTGCATATGAGCACGGTGAGAATGCGACAACACAGAGACTTGGGACTGGCTCACCAAAAAATAGGGATTCCCGCTGCTCTATTGAATCGACAAGCTGTTCGACGGGTAGGCTACCATCTTTGAAGACTTGGTCAGGTAGAAAATCAGTTTCGCGAGGGATGAAGTATGTGAGACTCGAGTTGTCCACAAAGTCTAGATCAGGCTGAGGCGTGGTGGTGTCGAGAGGCGGGTCGCCCATTGCAACTGAGCTTGGTTGAAGGGGGTCGTTAGGGGCAAGTTGTTGTTTTTTTTCCTGCTGGTGTAATGAACCCTTTCTAGGTACCAATACACTCGAGAGAGCGACGTAATGGGGTAAAGGTGTATTTAGAACTTGACGTTGAGAAAATAGGCAAGGCTATTTGATGTACTTACACAGAGTAAGAGGTACGCTTAAAGCACTGAGAAAGGAGGTAGGTACATGCCTAGCGACCTCTAGGTGTATAGGTACCCTAGCCTCATGTAGGGAAGCGTACGCCACAACCACCAGCCACATTTTTAGGTAGCTTTAGGTACCTAGGTACATCCTAGATAAGTACAGAATAAACTATGGCTGGGTTGAATCCGTCTACTAAAAAAAATCACGTCGGAATGCTGGTCGCATTGCTGCCAACTAATTCGACGAGGCCCAGGAACATATCGTTGTAGACACTAGACAGCATTATTGAGGAAACAGCGCTATCCATATTCTATCATTAAATCTACCACCATGAACGGGATCAACGGCCACTATGGCCAGCCAAATCCATGGCAGGAGTTCAAGAGCCCTGACGGACGCGTCTATTACTACAACCCCATCACCAAGGTCACGCAATGGACGAAGCCGGAAGAAATGATGACGCCGGCCGAGGTATGTACCATCCGTATTGGCGACTATGTGCGCTCCACTGCTAACCCGTCTGCTATAGCGCGCCCTTGCCAACCAGCCGTGGAAAGAATATACCGCTGAAGGTGGTCGTAAGTACTGGTATAACACAGAAACCAAGCAGAGCTCTTGGGAGATGCCCGAGGCCTACCGCGCAGCTTTAGGATACGACACCCCATCGTCGACCCCTGCGTGAGTACACGGTCCCCGAACCCCCGTAAATCATAGGCCTAAACTGACTCGTCAGCCCTTCGACGCCCTTTAACGGTCCCGGGGGCTCTTTTCAAACCCCAGGGTACGATAATCCTCGCGACTACCGTGATCACCGAGATCACCGAGATGCCTTTCCTGAGTCGCGTCAACTAACGTACGGCAACGACCCTCGCGTCCAAGCCTTCACACCCGCGAGCAATGAGCCTGAATACACCACAGCCGAGGAGGCCGAGGCTGCATTCAATAAGCTGCTCCGTCGCAGCGGTGTGCAGCCTGATTGGACCTGGGAACAAGCGATGCGAGCAATGATAAAGGATCCCCAGTTCCGCGCTATCAAGGACCCGAAAGATAGGAAAGCTGCTTTCGAGAACTACTGCCATGACATGGTTACCCAGGACAAAGAACGTGCGAAGGACAGGCTGACAAAGCTACGTGCTGATTTCGCGACGATGTTGAAGAGCCATCCCGAGATCAAGTATTATACACGTTGGAGGACCGCTCGTCCCATCATTGAGGGCGAGACAATCTTTCGCTCTACCAGCGAGGAAGAGGAACGACGACGGCTTTTTGAAGACTACATTACTGATTTGAGAAAAGCACATCTCGAAACCCAAGCTAGTCTCCGGAACAGTGCCATGGATGGGCTGATTGATCTGTTACCAAAGTTGAATCTAGAGCCTTATACTCGTTGGTCTGAAGCCCAGGGTCTGCTCAAGTCGACTGCCCCTTTTCAAAATGATGAGAAGTATAAGACCCTTTCCGATCTTGATATCCTGAATGTATTCCAAAATCATATCAAATCATTGGAGCGGACTTTCAACGAAACTCGACAGGCGCAGAAAAACAAAAGATTCCGCATTGAGCGAAAGAATCGGGACGCCTATGTGGAGTTCCTTCAAGAGATGCGCAAGGCTGGCAAAATTAAAGCTGGCACGAAATGGAAGCAAATATTCCCCTTAATTGAATATGATGAGCGATTTAGAGCGGTCTGCGGACAGCCCGGCTCGACCCCACTCGACTTATTCTGGGACGTGGTCGAGGAAGAGGAGCGTGCCCTACGTGGCACGAGAAATGACATCCTAGATGTCATGGATGTGAGCTTAATAATGCAACTGCGCCTTGTACCTCAACTAATGCGGCTACAGGATAATCGTTTTGAGTTCACCCCTAAAACTACTTTCGAAGAGTTTACTGCAGTCTTGAAGAGTGACCCACGCAGTGCTAACATTGACCATGACATATTAATGCTGATCTTCGAACGGGTAAGTATATTCGAGATTTGAATAGGGTACACAGAGTTTGCTGACTAGCGATATAGCTCCAAGAAAAGAAGTCAAAGCGATCAGATGAGGACAAGCATTCCGAGCGCCAGCAGCGGAGAGCCATTGACGATCTTCGTTCTTATATCAAGCATCTAGACCCTCCCATCGTAGCAGATGATACATGGGAAAAGGTTCGACCCCGCCTCGCGCGCGCCCCGGAGTTCCAAGCCGTCACGTCGGAAGAAGCTCGTAGAGGGGCTTTTGAGAAGGTCCTTCGCCGGATCAAGGACAGAGAAGATGAAGATCGTGACCGCCATAGGCGTCGAGACCGATCGATTGATCGTGGTATGTATCGAGAGAGAGAGAAAGGAGAACGATCTCACCGTAGTGATCGCGCACGGCCCTCCCGTCATAGCCGAAGTCCCGAGCCAGACGCATATGAAGCCGATCGTCGTAAGGCTATTGCGGAGCGTGAAAAGAACTATCGTAAGTCAAGCATGGCCGAAAGCTTGCTGTCTGACCGTCGCACGCTGGAGCCACATCGAGAACGCGATCGTGATCGTGAACGTGATCGTGAACGGGAACGTGACAGGGACCGGGATCGAGACCGAGACCGCGACCGCGACCGCGAGAGAGAACGCGAAAGAGACCGAGATCGGGAACGAGATAGAGGAGAGTATCTACCTCGATCAAGGCGTGACGACCCTCCTAGCTATTACGATCGGGAAAGGCGGGACCGTGAGGAGGAGCGTGAGAGGCTGTACCGTCGACGTGTTGAGAGAGGTCCAGTAGAGGAATTGCCTTATGGGGACGAACGACCGGCTTCCTCAAGGCGCCGGAGAGCAGATGATGAGGACGATAACGATCGTCGGGACTCGCGAGATTCCAAGGTTAGATAACCTCACCCACACTACATCAAGGTTCCCCAATTAACGTTGTTGGCAGAGATTGAGGAGAGAGAGGACACCTCGTGAGCGCTCTCCCCACCGCGAAGTTCGTCATAAGACTAGAACACCGCCCGCACCTCGGCCACCGTCAAAGGAAGACGCCGGTGTGCACTCTGGTAGCGAAGAAGGAGAAATTGAGGAAGACTAGAGCCAATCTAGTCGACGAAATCCGATCTGCGCGCCCAGGACTATACGCCCACCGAATTTCCCATCATTATAGATTCTGAGCTACTAGCGAAGGCGCTAGCATTATACCGATTATCGTGGGCTAATATCGCCCCTGAAGCGAATATTTCGAGGCGATCGTGTCAACGGTTTCTATTCCTTGTTGACCCGAAGGGTCAAATCTCACATTGCAAGTACGTGCGTGATGTTCTGATAGCGCTCCTGGCACTTGGGAATTTGATGACTTGGTTTCCGCAATGCAGTTTGGCGCCTTATCCTTAATACACGGATCGGAAAACAGTTCGTTCGCAACGCCCCAAAACATAGATAGCTATGGACCATTTCCGTACGTCTAGAACGTCATACATTCACCTTCATAAGAATGAGCTATCTCACTCTTTTGCAGGAAACCCCTGGACGTCTCTCGGTTCCTTGCCATTGTTTTTACGAGAACGAGAGCCACTGGCGAATTAGTTACAGCCAAGACGCTTTTCGGGAATCATAACTTTTGGTGTGTATCAACCCTCACTCCTTGTTTCGTTCATTGCTGGGAGGACCAGTACTTTCTTTCAATGGTCTACAGCACATATAGGTTCTAGCCATGAATATAATTTATTTGTTTCGCGCTGTTACCTTGTTTCCTCAGGATCTGTTTCTTGCTCGCTCAGTGAATATGGGCTGGCAAGGGACCATGTGCCTCTAACCCGTATTTATGTCCAAATACAACTCACATTGGTTCACACACTATAGAGTTAGTAAATGGAACCTTTTGGAATCATTCGCTACGTTTCATGGTTACCCTGAAATACCAGATGCCCTAGATGCTATGTTAGCGAAATAATTGACGTCTGTTCGCGAATTTTGGTCCTTAACATGGAATGACAACAATGGTGAAAGCCTGCAGTCTGAATAATTGTAACCCGGGACTGGCGTGACCGCGTATTTATAACTGTATATCTCTAAGCGCCCAACTCATCTGTTTAGGTTCAGAGTTCGTGAGTAATTACTCTACAGTACTTGACAACAGTCATCCACTTGACTCATTTGGCTCTCAATCTATAGAGTCGAGCTGCCTATTAGGTCACCCACCATGACGACTACCGACTCTTTTAGCTGCCGCAGATGAAAAGACCCTTTGTCGTTTGGGACAGCTTTCCGTAGCGATAGAGCTCTGGACAGGACCAGGCGTAATAGGGGATAGACTGCCGCCATCAACACTAGTCATCAGGCTCCTCACTATCTTCGCTGTCATCTTCCACACCTGATAATTTGTGAGTGCCACCACTCTGACGTTTGCCGTTCCGGTTTAGAATACCTAGAACGCCGCGAATCGACACCGTCGATGGTGCATATCTTTACGACCATTCCTACGGCCGTGACGTTTAAGGATGCTATCCTCATGAACTATCTTCCTCTAGGAAGAACTATGATGATGTTAACAACGAGCTTTTCGGCAAGTAGGTAGGGAAATTGGCGTAGTTTCCGCTCAGCTTTTGGTTTTGATCTAGCTGACTTTTGACTTTGTTGATGCGAGGTCTGTAGCTATTAGGATTACGCTAAAAGGTAACATCGAGGTTTTGAAGAACTTCTTGCAGCTGGTAAGTATGGATTTAGGTGCGTCTGCATGAGTATCGATACCTGGTTTGCTATCGAATACAATGACGCGATCCCCTAGATAGGCCGGTCAAAATGTGCATGATTAGTTACTGACGATGACTCTGTTATGGATTACTAAAGTATTATACAGGCTACGAGGAAATCGTGTTATACAGTAAAGACAGTTTTCTTGACTGATATATACTCCTGTATTAGTAAGGGCCTTTAAAGGATACAAACTTTCCTGATATATCTAGCTAGGTAATCACTTACGATGGACCGCTCAATAACACGGGCAGCAATGATACGCTCTACACCAGATTTTCCAGAGCGGAATCAACGGACTTGGAGCTCTCCACCTGAAAGCAGATTTGTATCTCCTGTACTTACTGGTTATCAGCGACTGACTACTACCTGCATATTCGCGGGTTGAACTCACGATCTAGAAGGCGACGAAGTTCTAACGTCTCCAGAAAATCGTCCACTATGATTAGAGTCAATGATTATCCCTAGAGACGGTTATATAAAGCTGCTCACTGTTGCCCCTCGCAGAGCCTCGCTCGAAGAGGAAGCGCACTGGCTTATCTGGTGTTTTCACTGCACGTGGTAGTTGATCCACGTACCTTGGCGGATCAGCGGCGAAGCCCATCCGGATTGAAGGGATGAACTAACTGGGGCTTAAAAGCGGCCTTCAGATCATCCTCGAGGGGTTTAGTAAAGGAGTCTAAAAAGAAGTATATGAGACATATCAGATGTAGAACGTCCAGGGAGCGTGTTACTCTATAGTTATGAGCCACGGAGGTACTTGATGACATGTTCCCAGTCGGGAGAATTGTCAAATCTGCCCATATTTGGCTTGAGCTTCCCACTGAGGAGCTTCAAAGCTGTACATTTGCCAATACCGTTTGTGCAGACAAGATCGAGCACTTGACCTGGCCAGGGTATGGGCGGTCAGGCGTGATCTCGTATAATGCAATGGGGAAACCATCAGAGCGCCATTACTGGGCAAGACTTTTTGCATTATGAGAGACACTCTCAAAGGTAGGTTATTAGTTGAGACTAGCAAATTTGGATTTCGTTTCGCCATCATTCGTATTTTTGGGCTTGCATTAGAACTACACAACTACTCATATCTGCGTCGCGATCATTTTTGACAAGATACATTCTTGTTTGGCATCTTCCATCGGCTGCTTCCACAGTTTTCTTCAACTTCAGTGTCTGTTTCTGAATTATCACTTGATAGCTTATTTTGTTTTTCGTGTTTGTTTCTCTTTGCTCCTGTAGTCCTTTCGCCATGGCTCCTAAACTCACCCCGTGGGCAATTCATGCATCACAGCGCCACTTACCAGTACGCGTAGTTCTATAATATCGCGATCGTTAGCGATAAATGTGCGGATCCGCTAGATCCAACCTAAATAAATTCTCCACGGAGGGGCTATAAATTGCCCAGTACTGTCCAGGCGTTGGCTGAGAAATGTGCGGATAGGGAAAGGAATGACGCTGCCCCGAGCAATTATCAATTCCTGATTGGCTCATTTGCTGTCGAACTAGTAAAGGGACGTGTCGGCTTGATTCGAGGAGAGGGGTAGTAGAGAGGCACTAGTAAGATCTAAGTAATTAAAGGCAAGGTAGGTAGTTAGGTACTCCTTAGGTTGGCCCGAGGTAGGTACCTACAATGGATATTAAAAAGTGTTGTCCGTGTGTTTGTAGGTCAGAATATCTATGTGCCTTTACTATAGAGAGTGCAATTTACATCTTAATTCTCAACTAGAAAGAAAGACAAGAAGAGACTAGAGTATTGGTATTTGAAGGGAAACCTTTCTTTTAATGTATAATATTATTTTGCACTAGTTAGCTATAACTACCTTACATGTAACTAACACTCTCTAGGTATATTTTAACCGAAACAAAAGCGGACATGTACTTTTAGACAAGGTACCAGGGAGCTTGGAACTGGACGTGCTTATACCTCTTATTCAGCTTCCCTATGTATATAGAGCTGACCGTATATGATGAATAATGCTCTACTCCTATCTTATTCCTTTGCTTGATTTCAAGAACTGTGCCTAGTTTACCTAGTATCTTCTCAATTCTACCGCTACTTAGATGGGGTGATCAATATTAGGATGAAGTCCCAGGTGTCTAGTAGTCTGTCATGCATCTGTCTACCTGGACGTCTGCTCACATGTGCGCATGTAACCATCTCTCACACATACACCTACACACCTTACGTACGTTACTAATAAGGCTGTGCTCTGGGCATAAGAGTGTAAAGAAGGGACTTAACAAAACTTCCATGAAGTAAAGTACAAATGTTAGTTTTGGTGCAGACCGCGTTGTTGAGCGCGCTGCTTCCTAAAGGGACCTATTCCAAGACCTTCCAGGTATACACATAATAACAACTGTGTAAGTGAGCAGATGAACGCATTATACAGTCTTGCAAGACTCAATGGTGCCAACTAAGTCCCTACATTGTGTATGATTAAGGAAAGATATCTAAAGGTTGCCTAACATTCAACGGTTGTCTGGTACCTTATTGTACATAGCTAATGTTCCTAGCAGGTAGGTACCTACTTTGGTGAGGTGATAAGCTGATAAGCGGCCGCTAGTTGCAAGGAGCAAGCAACGTGGTGAGTAGGCGTTGTGTATACACTGGCACTAAACCTTTTTGGTAGGGTTTTCTGGCCAGGACCACTCCCAAGCCTGTCCCTTCCGCACTTCCATTCCCTCAATTATTCCACACAGCATTCTCAACCTGCACCACCCAACTACAACACCCCGTCTACGCACCGCCGGGGCTCATCACCCACAATATCATCACCCCTAGCTGGAGATACCTTTTCTTCTACCCTCTACTGCTCGCTCGGCATAGTTGATGACTTGTAAGTACTTCTGTTGGCCTCCAAATCCCCTTCGCTGCGTTGTTTACACAAGGCTGGGCAGCTTGTTACCGCTGCGTTCTGGACATAGAATCCATCCACTTGGTGCTCACATGTGACCTTGCTATCTCCTTGTATCCTGTATCTAGTTTCTTCGGATGTCGAATTATAGATGGAACTGCTTGCTTTCGATGCCTCTGACGCGTTGAAATCACGCAACACGTCCCATCTCACAGACTCCGGTGCCAATGCCTGTCCATCACTTATCAGCCTTGCGCTCATCAAAGCATCATCTAAGATGCGCCAGATTTGTTCTTGAGCTCGAGCTGCACCATTCTTGTCTGTTACCGCATGTATCTGAATCGCTGGACCCTGCGCTGCTTGTCTATCCTGTTTGCGTAGCCGTTTGTGTCCTGGTTCTCTACTAACCTGTCCTAGGTGATCGTTGTGTCAGGTGTCAACATGTCGAGCTCCCCCGAGCCCGCCAATGCCGGCAGTGATTCTTCGTTGGCGGTCCCAACAGGTGCCGACGTAATAATAAATGATCGCGGAAGTGAAAGCGATCTATCAGAGGTCAACGAAACCATCGCCCTCCCTACCCGTAATTCTGCATCCCCATCCTTGTCTCCAGCCGGTCACGAATCCTCCGAAGATGCAGAAGCAGAGCTAGACTTGAACGAGCCTGTCGAATCTAGTGGGGATGAAGCTCAGGCTTCTGAAGATGCAGACTACGACATGGAGGAGAGTGCGGCTGCCTCGCAGAGCGACGAACAACGCGACGACCGTTCAACTTCTCGCGAATCGCGACGCGTACCGAAACGAAAGGCGGTTGCAGAAGAAGATGAATACATTAGGGAAAACCCAGAGCTATATGGATTGAGGAGAAGTGTATGCTTTTCAACTCGGCTGTGAAAAATTTTTTGCTAATACTATTTCGTAGTCCCGCCCAACAAAACAACCAAGAATTGTAAGTCGCCGCCATTCCGCACCGCCTATTATGTCTATGTTGCCCTAACCTCTTCCAAAAGATTGAGTCTGATGAAGACGAAGAGTCTGATTCAGATGTCGTTCCGACCAGCAGGCGGACTAAAAAATTACGAACAGAGCAAATATCACAGCAGTGTATGTAGCAAAGCTTACCGCTCGAAAGAACCCTATCTTAAACTAACTCAATTCAAATCAGCATCTAAACGAGGGACACCAGCGCGTCAAACCCCGGCCAGAGATTCCGACTCGGATACATATGGAGGTGCTAAGGCCCGATCCTTGATAAAAAGGGCTCGCCGGCAGCAAAGCCAATCTCAATCCACGCACCTATATGCGGAAAAGCGATGGTCGAACCGGCGAGCTGCTCAAACGGTCCAGACCTATGAAGAAAGTGACATTGATGAAGAGGATGAATCCGAGCTCACACCTAACTATTGGGCTGGTGGTGACTTCCCCGAAGACACAGATTATATCGAGAAAGTCGTTGGTCATCGACTTAAAGATGGTGGTGAACTGGCACCTGATGCCAGCAGAGATGACTTCGAATATAACATCAAGTGGCAGGGCAAGTCATACCTCCATAATACTTGGGACACTCTCGAAGTGCTTCGCGGATACCGCGGCGTTCGCAAGCTAGAAAACTACTTCAAGAGGACTGTGGAGTACGAGATCGACCTCAAGTTTGCTGGCGATGAAATACCACCCGAGACCCGCGAACAATATATGCTTGACAAAGAACGCGATCAAGATGCGTTGGAGGATTACACGAAAGTTGAACGTGTCGTTGCACAACGAAGTGGTGATGAGGGTCGGGAATATTTCATCAAGTGGAAGGGTTTGACGTATGAATACTGCACATGGGAACTCGCTTCAACCATAAGCTCCCTTGCACAAGACAGAATCGAACAATTTCTCGACAGACAATCGCGGTCATGGACCTCGGAGAAGAGCGAATCGAATCCTGCAACCCGGTCTAAATTTCTCAAGCTTGAAAAGCAGCCTCATTATGTCAAGGGAGGTGAACTCCGAGGCTTCCAGCTCACAGGGTTAAACTTCTTATCGTTGAATTGGTGCCGAGGGAACAATGTCATTTTGGCCGACGAGATGGGCTTGGGAAAGACAGTCCAGACAGTCTCCTTTCTGAGTTGGTTGCGCAACGAGCGTAGACAAGAAGGGCCATTTCTTGTAGTGGCGCCCTTGAGTGTGATACCTGCCTGGTGTGATACATTCAACTTTTGGTCTCCAGATCTGAACTATGTTGTCTATTTAGGCAATGCTGAGGCCCGGAGCACGATTCGGGAGCATGAACTTATGTTCAATAAGAATCCCAAGAAACATAAGTTTAACGTACTGGTCACCTCATACGAATATATCTTGATGGATGCGGAGTTTTTGAGAACTATCAAATGGCAGGCGCTTGCCGTTGATGAGGCTCATAGGCTTAAGAACAAGGAGGCTAAGCTTTATGCAGAGTTGATGAGCTTTGGTGCTCCAGCTCGCGTCCTGATCACTGGCACCCCGATACAAAACAACCTCGCTGAACTGTCTTCTCTTCTTGACTTTCTCAACCCTGGGAAGGTGCGCATTGATGAGGATTTGGACACTTTAGCCGCTGCAGATGCCCAGGAGAAACTGCAGGATCTTCATGCAGCAATTGCTCCATTCATTCTGCGGCGAACCAAAGAAACAGTAGAGTCTGACCTCCCACCGAAGACTGAGAAGATTATCCGAGTCGAACTTTCCGATGTTCAATTGGAGTATTACAAGAATATTCTGACAAGAAACTACGCAGCCCTAAACGAACACAACACGGGCCAGAAATCGTCTCTGTTGAATATCGTTATGGAGCTTAAGAAAGTTAGCAATCATCCATACATGTTTCCCGGCGCTGAGGAGAAAGTATTGGCGGGAAGTACACGGCGTGAAGATCAGATAAAAGGACTTATCGCCAGCAGTGGCAAAATGATGCTTCTCGACCAGCTGTTAGCAAAGCTGAAGAGAGATAATCATCGCGTTTTGATCTTCAGTCAGATGGTAAAAGTCCTGGATATTCTAGGCGACTATCTGCGCCTTCGAGGTTATCAATTTCAACGACTTGACGGAACGATCGGAGCTGGCCCCAGACGTCTTGCCATTAACCACTTCAACGCCGAAGATAGCCAAGACTTTTGCTTTCTCCTTTCAACTCGAGCTGGAGGTTTGGGGATTAACCTGATGACTGCCGACACTGTCATCATATTTGATTCTGATTGGAATCCACAAGCAGATCTCCAAGCAATGGCGCGAGCCCACAGGATCGGACAAAAGAAGCCAGTTACTGTCTATCGCCTCGTCTCTAAAGAAACCATCGAAGAGGAAGTACTGGAACGTGCTCGCAATAAGCTGCTTCTCGAGTATTTAGCAATTCAAGCTGGTGTGACAGACGATGGCAAGGCATTCAAGGAGGAATTCAGACAGAAAGGCCTCAGAATAGACGAAGCAAAATCTGCAGATGACATTCAGTGGGTCTTGAAGATGCGATCTCAGAAGATGTTTGAACAGTCGGGGAATCAACAGAGGTTAGAACAGTTGGACATCGATTCCATTCTCGAGAATGCTGAAGTTACGAAGACCAAAGTTGATGATAAGATGAACCTGAGTACTGGTGGTATCGACTGGGATAACTTCATGCAGTATACCGATGTTAAGGTTGATGATTTGACCCTGGATTGGGATCAAATCATACCCGCAGAGCAACTTGCCGCTATAAAATCTGAAGAAGAGAAGAAAAAAGCGGATGACTATCTTGCACGAGAGCTAGAGGCCAGCGCGCCTCGTCGCGCGGCACTAAAAAACATGAGGGCTAATGGTGACTCTGAAAGAGCCGAGCGAATTGCGAAGAAGCGAGAGCGCGAGCAATTAAAACAGGAACGCCTCGAAGAACAAAGGGCCTTGCTTTCCGACCCGCGAAGACCCCTCAACGAGAAGGAAAAGCGCAACCTAATTAGAGCGTTTATGCGCTATGGCTTCATGGAAGACCGGCCTGATGAGCTATTGCGTGACGCACGTTTGAGCGATCGAGATAAAGATTTCGTCAACAGCGTACTTGATGAGCTCATTGAAACGGCTCGTGACGCTATGGAGAAGAATAACGATGAAATTCGGGCACAAGAACGTCAAGCCAATAAAAAAATGACAAAGAAAGACATCAAAGCTGTCATGTTTGATTTCGGAGATGTCAAGAAGATTAATGCGGAGACTATTCTGGAGCGCCCTCCGCAATTACGACTGCTTCGGAAAGTCATCAAAGAACAGCCGGATTTTCGGACTTTTCAGTTGCCGGAAGCTACCAAGATGGCACACTATAGCTGCGAATGGGCTTCTCGCGAAGATGGAATGCTTCTTGTTGGTATTGATAGGTACGGTTTCGGTGCTTGGACCCAAATTCGGGAAGACCGAGAGCTGGGCATGCAGGACAAGTTTTTTTTGGAAGAACACCGTA
Source organism: Xylaria sp. FL1042 (assembly GCA_022495085.1). Classification (NCBI taxonomy): domain Eukaryota; kingdom Fungi; phylum Ascomycota; class Sordariomycetes; order Xylariales; family Xylariaceae; genus Xylaria; species Xylaria sp. FL1042. The sequence goes on along the minus strand of MU380158.1, from coordinate 167,876 downwards.
TTGAGAAGAAACAGGAACGAGAACATACAGACACCAAGGGTGCCAAAGCCCCCGGTGCTGTTCATCTAGTTCGACGCGCCGAATATCTGCTTTCTGTTCTCATGTCGGTTCACTCGGATGACGTAAACGCCCAGAAGTCCGTCGAGAACCATCACCGCAACAACAAGAAATCCGCGCTTGGAATGAATGGACATCGTCGCCCAGAGAAGGGGAGTTCTGTCTCGGCTTCCCCAGCCCCGCAAGGTTCTAAGAAGCTGTCTCACCGTGAGAGAGAGCGAGAGCGGGATCACGAATCTCCTTACTCCCGTGATCATCATCGCTCGCGAAGTAGCATGGGCGAGAGCGCTTTACGACCAGATGCGAAGAGAAAGCATAGTGGCGACATGGATGAGCGCCGCCATTTCAAGCATCGCCGTGTAGAGGAACACCGTCGCAACGATGCGAATGAATATCGACGGAGCGATGTCAATCGACATGAGGAAGGTGAAGACGACGATGACGAAGAAAAGAGGAATGCTCCTGTTATCAGAACGCTAATGCAGCCGGTTTGGAACCACGTTGAAAGAGTCGAGTCCTGCACAAAAGCAAATATACCCGTTGCCAAAACGAGGGCCAAGGTACTAAAATCGGAGATCACGGCCATTGGCGATTTTATTGAAGGCCTTAAAAGAACTTCGGGTTTACCTTCAAAGCAGTGGGAGGAGCTTAAGCCAAAGCTATGGTAAGTTGACGTTATATAGCCGTAATTCTCCAAGCTAATGCCTTGTACAGGAAATTTATTTCAAAGAGGATACCTGCCTCCGAGAAGCAATCTTCTACCAAACCGGAAAAGGGCAGAGAAAAATCCCCCTCTCGCAAGTCACCCTCAGAGAAGCCTGCATCATCCAGTGGTGGTATGACTGGTCCGCGGCTAGCCGCTCTGTATCAACAATTGAAACAGCAAGCCGAGGACGGCAAAAATGGAGATATCTCGAAGACAAAAAGTTCAAGCTCCATGATTCCTAACGGCAGTAACTCCCACGGACAATCATCAAAATCCGACCTTTCATGACCCTTCTGTACACGCTTTACCGGCCGGTAAATCATCATTGTTCCTGGCTTTTCACACCCACTTTTTTATATTGCATCGGACGGCGTTACGGTGTAGCATGATAGACTCTGAGATGTCTCAATAGTCTCGGATCATGAGTCATACCCAGCAAAAGCATTCTGCGTTATAGGCTAACTGGAGTTTATACGGTTAATACGGCCGGATGCCTTAGCATTTCGGTCTTGTTTATAGCAATCATTGCGGCCCAGGTATCGTGTAGAATGCGGGGATAAATACGGGCATGCAAAGCGAGCTTGATTCATTAGCGCTTTGTTTTATACATGGGGATACTGCTCTTAGCATCTTGCCGAAAGTCGTGTACTGAAGCTGTGCAAGAGGCTCGCCGCGTTATTCATCACAGAGCACAGAGACGGGTGTTGAACTTAGTGTCGGGTCGGCACTTCGCAGTTACTTCATCAATATCATGCGTTGTATATTTTAGGGTCTGTTATGGGCCTAAAAGGTGTAGTAGTTGTGCTACTGTTGGGGATAATGGGACAATAGCTTGGTCGCCCTAGTTATGGCGACAAACACTTCGTAGCCCATGATACCTTTTGCTGGTGTTCCCAGTCAGACCCTTGCTTCACCAGTTCGCATTGGTAGCTATCAATGAAACAAATCAATGAATTATCCCCTTCAGTATCGATCCTTACCGAGTGAATGAATGGGTGAATGCACACGCATACCTAGTACACAAGCAGGCTCTGGTCCTTTCTGAAACACGTGATTTGAGCACGTGAGTGTGGATGAACCAGACACAGGTATAGATCTTACAAATGAAAAATCATTACTAGGGGGATATAATTCCTTCTTGTAGACATTACCGTATCTCATAATAATTGATCACCGTATGTAGTACTTAAGCAGGTACTATGTTATATTATATAATGATGAACCAGCCTGAGGATTCCTGTGTATAATAAATACTAGGGTAAGTTTTTATATCAGGTATGCAAGTTTTTCTTCCATCTTTAACAAAACACCGACATCGTTTTCTTTTCCTCTATTTTTATTTTATTAGCGGATGCGAGACGACAGCCTCGTATAGATATCATTGTGGCTACCACTGTCTATGACATGAACCAGGGAGCAGAATCCTGCCGTTCTTTTTTTTTTTTTTTTTTTTCTTGCCGCCTTTTCCCACCAAGACTATATACATAGCTAGCCATTATGAAAACCCTCTCGTTTCATTTCTTTCTCTCCAGGGTATGAGCAACTGCTATGCAGACCAAAAGATTCCTGACCCATTGTCTGGAACAACGTTCCTCCTGCTTGGATCACGCCCCAGATCGTATCCGCCAATGGCCATTTTAGATGTAACCCGGGATGCTAACCAATTAAAAACCCACGCAAGTATTGGAATTGCAATGCCAAGAAATATGGCCGATTCTAAAGTGCCCTATGTAGTATTGTTGTTGTACAGTACTGGAGTTGTATACAAAGAATCAAGTATATGAGCTCGAGGATTACGACTAGTTCTCGAGGGGACGTTGAGAATAATGGCGTGAAACCGCTAAGTCATGCCCCCACCCCGCATGAGAAACGCAATGGAAATTCCAGACTCCCAGGTGCGATGATTCAGTCGATTAGAGTTCCAAAGCCACGAGGTTTGGAAGGGGGAGAAACTGTATCCTGTGACTGGGGGCGTTGCATCTGATTTTCAGGGGTAGTCGGGCGTACGCCATTAAAGCCTGGCGGATGTATCTGAACACAAGCGTCGACATCGGCGATATGTTTATTTGGCCTAGGGCGAAGAGAGAAGTCGGCCAAGAGGACATTCCTAGCCTCGTCCAGAGGCGTAGGTTCAGTTTCAAGCTCACGTTTTGCAGGAACTTTCGAAGGAACCGGCACATTTGACTTAGTAGCCTTAAAAGTTGCCTTGATGGATGCCTTTGGCTTTGGCTCGGGCTCGGGCTTCTTCGCCTGCTTCGGCTTTCGTTGAGTCTTTTTCTTTGCAACTTTGGCTGTTGACGTAGAAGCGGCTTTCTCAGTATGTGAAGAGAAAGCAAGTTTAGTCTGGTTTGATCTTGACGCTGGCTTGGTTGGGAGGGCAGTCCGTATCTTGGGACTAGCAGAAGGAGTTGGGATGCCCTGAACTCGTTCGAGCGATTGTGGCTTAGCTTCAACAGGTGACGTATCAAGCGTTTCCTCATTGATAGTAGCCGAGTCTCGAGGAAGACCGCTCCGGATCTCTACCTCTAGCTTAACGCGGCGGACGTCATTCTCATACTTGGCGTCATCAACAATGGTCTCTGCTCCTTGCTCAATGTTTTCGTCGAAATGAGGTAGGTGTACAAGTGAAGCGACGTCATCACATTTGCCACGGACAACCAAGTCCCAGCAGTTCTTGAGGTCTGTGCCGCTGGGTTCAGGGTCGAGATTGATCCATGCAGTAATACCATCTCGGCGGTCTCTTGTCACTTTGCACATGTCCTTCACCATATTCCGGACCCCAGGAATCTTCATACTCGTGCCGACAACAATCACGGCATCAGGCCGAGTCCGCAGATCGGCGCGGAAAACGTTGGCGATCGCCTCTTCATCTGGATTATACTCATTGTACAGCACCATTCGGGGCCGAAGCCTCCCGATCCCGTGGCTGCGCTTGCCAGCATGAGATGTGCGCACATTGTCCGTCTCTTCGCATCCTTTGCAAAGCGGAGCTTGGGGTCCCTCAAAGAGAGAGGCGTCGAACTGGCTGATCTCGTTGCACTTCGAACATACCATTTTCTCTAGTCCGCCATGAAGTTGTATCGTCCTGGGCCAGGGGCCTTTGGGTTGTAGAGGAACGACGGTGTGGAGAGGCTCCATCGATGTATCAAGTCCATCGACATTCTGCGTGTAGAGCCGTAGCAAGCGGCCTTCTTTCGCGAGGGAGGCGAGGAAATGATGGAAGGGTGTTGGCTTCGCATTCTTGACGAGTTGGGACAAGTCACGGACCATGGTGTGAAAGTACGAGGTGGTGGAGTCGTGCTTATAGACAGAAGCATCGAAAAGGTGCTTGCCTGAGCCTTTAAGGCCGTGTTCCTTGGGCAAGGTCGCAAAGAGACCCGAGGAGGATCGAAAGTCGGGGACTAGAGCGCGTCAGCTTGAATCACAGTGGCTTCGGTTTAAGCAAAATCAGCAGATTAGCTAAGAAAATAAGAAAATACATACTCCCTGCTGATACCGAGATTCCAGCGCCTGCAATAACGACGATTTTCTTTTTCTTCCGTAGGGCATGTGTCAACTGCTCCAGTAACTCGTCGTCCTTCTGACTCTGTTCAGAGGCGGCAGCGCTAAGATCTAGATATTCGGTGGTTCTCGGCTTGCGCTCAACCCGACGGCGCTTCGGCGGAGGGGCACCATCGGGATTAACAAGGATTTCAAGCTCAGCGGGATCAGAAGACTTCATGGGCGACGCGCTGCCGGAGTGTACGGTAGAGGGAGGCGGAGAGGGAAGCCGACTCGGTCTGTAGGGCATGGATGCACGCGGCGAGATAGTCGGCGACCTGGTGAGGACGGACAAGGGAGAGGAAGGAGGATTGGTAGACGGGAGATCGGAGAGAGTGGGCGTATCCATTGTATGGTGTCGTCGTGATCGTGGTTGTGGTCGCGGGTGTGGAGAAGAAAATGATTGAATTGCGCAGCATCCATTCACGGTAGGCGATAGATGGTAGGCGGGCGGTGTAGCGTGGACACGGTAGACGTGGATGTGGACGTGGATGTGGACGTGGATGTGGACGTGGGCAGCGGTAAAGAGGTTGTTGTTGAAGACGGAGGAAGAAGATAGGATAGGATAGGAGATATCACACAATCCTTCGACGTCAGCCGATCAGTTGCGGCTATTTTGTTGTTGAACTTATATATGCTTGTCATCTACACCATGATTCGTGCTTGTTTGAAACCGAGGGAAAAAAAGAATAACAAAAAATAACAGCGACACCTGTGAATGGCAGCGTGAACGGCGGCGTGTCCGAAAGATGATGACAAGGAAGAGAGAAACAGCAGACGTCGGCGTGTGCAGTTTACATTACATATGCCTGGTGGATCTGGTTGGTTGGGTTGTGGACGTCCGGTTCGAGCTGCAGAATGTGGTAATGTTGCGAACAAAGATTTCGGGGGAGGGTACTTTGTTCAACTATTGAACCGCATTGTTTTGCCGGCAACCAAGTAGAGGGGGACTAGGAGGGGGTAATTGGAGGAATGAGAGAGGAATGGAGGCACCTGGTCAGATCAGATGGGGCTGACCACTACTTAGGAAGTTAGGAGGTTAGTATATGACTTTTGGCCTAAATAACCGCACTAAAAAACATACCAACCGATCTCATGTCAATATTGTTGTTTACGTAGTATACTACTTATGTAGTTAGTATAGTTTAGTGTGTAGGGAGTATTGCTCCTCCTCTTTGGTAGGTTTAGTCTTATCTCAAAGTTTAAAAGGTATATATCTACATATGTTTGCATAGGGATTTATTACCCCTTGTTCTTTACCTAATACTCCGCCATGTTTATTGTTTTGTCCTTTTGACTCCCTGTGCTACACTAGCCTAAAGGGTGCTTGAATTAACTTTGTCATTTACACTAGGATATTACCTATGATATCACCATCATCGAACCATTAATTTTCAGCACCCACTCTTACGTATAGACATATATTGTAGAAAAGAGACTTAATATTTCACTTCACAATTTATGATTGCCTGTTTGGCTGCGCTACCCAATAGAAACTACAAAGACCAGGCCAACTTGAATGATGATCAGGTACAGATTGCAGCAATAAAGCGGCAACCCGTTGCTTGGCCGTTGCATAGGGCTCGTGTAAAACAGGGTCAGGGGTCTTTGCCGTCCATGTGCACTCAATCGGGAATGAAGGAATCCCCAGACTTATCCGTATCTAGTTAGTACTAGAAGCAAATGCTTTATACTAAGCTGCTCCAGGCTAGCTGGTTTGAGTAGACATTCTTGAGCCACAAATGGTAGGTACATAGGTACCTCTTACAAGCCACACTAGAATGGTACCTAGCCACTCATCTTCATTTCTTCAACTTTATGTAGTACCTAGTACTTAGAGAATGCTGTACACCGTAGTGGCTGACATGAAGTAGGTAACACGAAAACCAACATCTCTCATCAACCTCGCCAACATTTCACCGGCGGGGTTTTGGTTTCCATAGTATCACTTGTACCCGAAGTGCACCCAACATTGTAAGGCTATTAACCCCCGGTGCATCACTACCGCTTTCTTACCATGAAGACCATCTAGTTCTCCAGTAATATGGCCCTACTGAGCCATCCCTTGCTTGATTAGTTCGCAGCAGAAAAACTAGAACTGCCTCCAGCCGTTTGCCGTCGGCTCGCAATATCCATTTCGGACTGCACAGATGACGGACTCCAACATGCCTCTCCTCTTGGATGGCGCCATGTCAGGGATGGATCAGGCTCCCATGCAAGTCGACTTGAACGGCGTCGACGATCTTTTTGGAGATACTGACCCCCTTTCTCTTCCCTCGCGCCCTCCCAGTAGGCGGCTAAGACGAAGAGTGGATGAGTTACGAGGTCGGGGTTGCTGCCAGTAAGTTGCTCGTCCTCTTCTAGATCCTGACAGACCCCAACGTCCTCAACCGCTGTCTAACTATGTATTAGAGGCCTAGCCTGGTCCAAAGGGGGCACCATTGCTTCCATCGCACAGGGCGGTCAATCCCTGGAGCTCAGATACCTACGAGCCAATCCAAAGGATGCGACCTGGGAACTAAGCGAGTCCAAGGTTGTCACGCCGTGGCAGAACCTTAATGGCGGCCCCATCGTTCACCTATCCTGGGGCCCAGCGAGTTCTGAACTTGCCGTCATCGATGCTGTCGGTAGAGTTCTCCTCTTAAACTTCAATTCTGATTTGAATCGCCCTCTAATATCTCGGCGCTGGGATGGAGATACTGTTGATGACTTACAGACAATCGTCGGCACCTATTGGCTTAATCCGCTTCCAGCAAATTCGAGGGTTTGCTCCCCTCAACTTAGTCTTTACCCTTGCAGCTCTAACAAGTGCATAGTTCTATCCTACATATTCCCCCGCTGTCAAAAATGCAAAGGGTGATGATTATGTATTTGAGACTTCCGGTGTTCCAACAATGGGACCCAGTCACCCCAATCCGACCAAGTCAGCTTTCATTTGCGTTACCACCAACGGTCTTCTCAAGATGTTTTGGAGTCAAAATAATAATAAGCCCGAAGAAACAACTCTTGAGTTGGAAAGCGTCACGTCTGCTGACGATCTCATAACACATGCTGCTGCTTGTTCTGATAAAAGTCAGAGACCCTTACCTTATACCCTCATACGTACTGATCAACATACTGAGACCTCGCCGCGTAGCTAAGTCCATATACATTGCCATGGCCACAACTTCCAAGCAACTCAGGGTCGTTCAGGTCGCCATCTCCTTTAATGCGCCCAAACCAGAGAACCCACAGACCGTACCCCCGGGAGGTTTTGTTCTGAGCCCGTCTCTCGGAAAGAGACATGTTGCAGTGACAAGCTGGTTCCAAACAGGAATGTGCGAGTCTCCATTAGACGCATCCATGTCAAAGATCTCTCATATAGAGATGCTTCCAGCCCATTTTGACTTCCAAACCAAGCAATGGTCACCTATTGTTGTTATCACAGTGCGATCATTCATGCCAGAACCAAATTCACCCTACAGCCACGAAGTACAAAGTATTATTGATAGATGGGAGCTTCTTACAGATCAAAAGCAGACAGTCCATCCTGCTTTTGAGCGTCTTGGCGCTAGAAGAAATAGTGTCGGCTCCACGCCTCCAGTAGGTATCGATTAGCAACACTTGTATGGACTCGATGCTTATTTGGCTCATAGGCTACAGCAAGGTTAAAGAAGCTTGACTCGGTCATTGTGAATAAGATAGTCATGGGCGTCAACGTACTTTCGTTTGGAAAAATATTATCTTTCTACTACAACGACGGGACCGTCGAATACCGAGACCGATTTACCATGCAAGAGCTGTACCGAGAGGTGAACCTCGATCGCATGTACTCGATCTTAGAAGCAGGCTTTAGTCTAAGTGGAGAACCTTCTTGTGAGTATGCTGCTCAAGGACAACCTCTCAACTAAGCTAACAACCTTTTTTTTTCAGGCTTGCAAATGGCCTTTTCCCCTGCCAACTTCTCTCTAGTGCAGATGTGCGAAGACGGGCAGATTAAATGGCATAATCTCGAATACACATTGGGAGATCCTACCACGATCTCTGATGGTTGGTGACCTCTAATTCCCAGAACTTCTCTTACCTAATTCAATCTGATAAATGTTTATAGGCAACTTAAATGCTGTCATCGCCGCTTGTGCCATGTCAACCGCCACTGCCACCAATAATAACAGCAATATTGACGACATCTTTGCTGTAGCTAGAAAATTCCGCCGTGAAGATCGTGAGTTTACCATGAGTCTATTATTTGCATCGTCAGTACTAATAGAGAGTGGTAGAATTCGCTATTAAGTGGGTAACAGACCTGGTACAGATTATGCGAATAACTGTGGATTACTCAGAAGATATTCCCCATGACCACCTTATAAGGAACCAGCATCTACAGTTTTGCTTTAGCATATTTAACCATCTTGGCTGGAATGGAGAATATAAAGCGCGTCACTTCCTGAGTAAACTATCTACAATAGCTTTAAGCCTTCGTAACACCGTCATTCTCGTCAGCCTAGCAAGCAGTGCTCCAAGTGCAGTCAGGGCAGCATCAAGCCCTCTCGACGAACCCGGTAAGTTGTTTGCAACCTGCCCATTTCTCTTGCGGATTAGTGGCAACATCTAACATCATCCTGTAGAGGTGGTGAATTGCTTAGCTGGTTGTGCCAAATGGTCAACCGATTTCTTGAGTTGGCTTTGCGACGCACTCTTCTGCCTGCTCGACGATACCAAGTTCATGAGCTTTCTAACTCAGGCCAACCAACCCCAGCAACTCATCAATATGACTCAATACCTGCATGCGAAGAATGAGATTGCATTGCACCTTATACTTTGTTCCTCTACCCGTAACCTCGTCTCCGCGGTGTGTCGCCGTGTGGGACTCCTTGATAACTGTGCGACTCGTGCTCTTGCCTGGTACTCAGGTCGAGGGGAGGTAACAGACGCAAGTAGCTCACGTCATGTAGCACTACATGCTGCCTATCGAAAGGTTCATAGGTATACTTCAGCTGCTCTCATTAAAGCTGACGAATTCGATAAGTTCCTCGCGACGCTCGCCGTAGACATACGGTCGGCTTACGGGGCGTCACTTGGCCCACTAGCAGAAAGAGAGGCCCAGAAAGCAGCAAAGAATCCACCGACACCAAATCAAAACCCCAATGCTCCTAAACCAGACCGTGTTAAGGAAGCCCGCCAGCACTGCGAGCTGAACATGCTCTTAGTGCGTTCGCCACCACCGTCTTTCTTGGCCGTAATCGCAAAGCTGTTCCGTCAAGATCTCACGAGTTTTCGCACAAACGTCGATATTGCAAAGCTCTATTTTACAGACTACCGCCTCCTCGAGATCGTCGACACACCTGACGCTTTGGCAGATCGGAGAAAGAGAGGGATTCATGTAGATATGTTCAGACATATTGAAATCAGTAAACACGCACGGGTTCCTTGGAGGCGATGTTCTAGGTGTGGGAATGTTATGGAAGATCTCACATCGGCAAACAATAAACCAGGCATGATATTCTTGCTTGCACAGCAACGATCATGCTGCTGTGGCGGTCGCTTGGCTCTTATCCCTTGACAAGGCTTGTAATGATGACAAGGGCTTGTATCAAGGCCCGCGGCCTCCTTCCATATAACAGTAGTAGGTTGCGAAGCGGCTTCCATCAAGTAATGAAGTGAAGAATTGAAATGCTCGAGCTGTTCAGAACCGAAAGAATTATAAATGGAGTTCGACTGGACATGGCAGTGACGTGGATCTTGTGAGAAAGAAGCGGCGAAGGGTAGAGGTCATAGAAGAGAGGAAGACGCCCAGCGCCGCCGGCCTATGTGAGCCCTGTTGTCATGGGGGGTTAGGTGGTATCGATACATGTTCGAACCAAGTTCACGAGCGCATGACCCGCGTTTCGAGAAAGCGGTTACCATTGGGAAAACCACCGTCAACCCACGGTATAACGAAGCTGGAACAAGTCGGGAAGAACATGCAGGACAAGGCGTTCTATCAAGAGTAGGACTACTTACGTGTATCCAATAGATGTGGCGTTGGAAATTAGTATACACCATGTAGTGTTTCGACATACTCATACTGCTACTGTAGTTTAGTATTGCCCATACTAATATCACAGTGTAGTATTACTACCTATACTCCCATACTAACTTATTCTAAATCCAAATGGAGGCAAGTCAGTAAAAACTCTATACTAATTATACTATAGTTATTATTCAGTTCTTACCATTATACTGCATTACGCCGCAGTATACTAGTTGCAGTCCCTCAACTGCATACTAAATTTCCGACCCTAAATAGAGCATTTAGCATCGTCCTAACAAAGAACCCGCAACGAGGAATCAATACCATATTTCCTGCTTTCAAATCCACTATACGGAAACTCCGTAACTAGTCTAACTAGGACAAACGTTTTGTGTTAGTGTCAACCTATCGCGTCTCAAAGTATATGACCCTATAGCCCGGTAACTGCCGGTATGAATGCAGTCAAGCGCTAGAGGTGGGCTAGGGCTGCAGGAACTCAGCTCGGCTAAGACCATTGACCCCCATCTCTTGGGTAAATGGATTGCCTTTTCAAGACGATACTGCGACCGGTATCGAGCTGAAAACTATAAATGAATGACCCCCTCGAGCCCCTTTTCGGTCCTGTGCAGTTAAAACGTCGGTATATTTTCTCCACAAATGTGAATAGCACCTATTACTATATAGCTGCCCAGCCGCCTCATTCTCCACGGTTATCGCGGCGGATCGTGAATGTAGTCAGCCCTCATTGCTACCCGATACACTAACGATTCTCACGGCAGCCAATCCGGGGTCAAGAGGGCTTAAGTTTTGTGCCTCTACTAAGTATGCCGGATATCAGTTCTTCGAGGGGAGTAACCCGATGTAAGTCTTACTCGGGGAGATTCGGCCTCTAAAAGTTGCGGATGGAACCTTGAGAGGTTTATGAGTTCAGCCCGAGACATCGTGACTTTTAGGGAGTTCGTAAACCGCCATGTCTCGGCCAGAGACTTATCCAGTTAGGTGGGTTTGATTCATCGTATCATTATCTCCGTCTCACTCCGGAGTATATAGTGTTTCCAAGGGTCGCTGATGGAACCTTGTGGGGTGCATGGGCTCAGCTGAAGATATCCCGACTATCTAAACAGTCTTACGAATTGCAGGAGATGAACTTTATCTTAGCCTCTTGACGTCAGAACTCGGAAAGACCGACTCCTCCTATAATCTAGAATGAATGGGATGGGGAACACTTACGATACTAGGTTGCGTGTGAGGCCTAGATCCCGTAATACTAGCACGGTCTGGCTCGTTCCTTCTCTAGGGTGCATGTCGCGCTATGTCGGTTGTTAGTAGAAATGAAGAAGAGTATATGTTACATACTTTCAGAGAGCGAGAAAGGACTCTGCTGTGCCGCGCTGGCGAATTCTATATAAAGCCATGACGACACTCGTACAAATGAGATTTTTTTAATTTTTTTTTTTTTCCATTAATTCTTCGCCACTCATGAACCCCTGAGTCCCAAGAGTCGACAACTTATCCCTCAACCTTATTGAGTTACTTGAACATAGCTAGAATGCATACAGTCAACCAGAAAATGCAGCTGGCCCGGAGGTTGTCAGGCCAGAAGTTAGTTATCCCAGACATACGGCCGCTCTTGTCACATTGGCCTTCTGGACAACACGGAGATTATGAAGTTATTAAAAGTGCCGTTGACAAACGGTTTGCTATGTACGCCATGAGAGCGTTTAAGAACACGACGGTTTAGATGATGGGCTAACCTCTATCCAGGCTCGCGAGTGAGAAGAACCGAAAGGCCATTTCCGACGCTGATCCCGCTCTCCTAGCTGCCAGGTATGAACCAATATAGAAACATAGCTGGCTTTTATATGTCCTCAGTGTCGGTTGACTAACTAATACGCAATAGATGGTGGCCCATGGCATCGACAAGGTCATATAGAGTCATGACAGACTTGGTGATCTGGTTTGGTCTCTGGGATGACGTGATCGAGAAATTAGCAGACAGTCCAGCTGCCGCTGAGAGCCTACGAGTATCGACCAAGGATTTCATTCGCAGTGCATTAAGCTCCGATGAGGGTAGCATGGCCGCCATAACCGCGAACCCCTTGATACAGAGTTTCCAGCCCATTGCGACTGAAGCTTGCGCGTTCTATAACCAAGGTACGTTGCATTCCCCGGCGAAGAAATATAACCATTGACACTGAAGGGTGGTTAGATCAGCGAAGCATTTTACTCGAACATTTTGATCGGTATTTCGACGCAACTAGGTTAGAGGCCGAAGCCGAGCTGAGCAGCGAGATCCCCGGGCTCAAGGAATACTGGGAAGTGAGGATCCTGACGAGTGGGATGGGGACGCTGCTCGGTCTCTCCGAGTACGCACTTCAAGTACACCTTCCACCAAGCTTTGTGCAGTCCGAGGCATACAGCACGTTATGGGTCACAACAGTCGTGATAAACTCCATGTAGGTTATGTGATGACCCTTACGTTGCCGGATCGGCACTGACACAATTATAGTGTAAATGATCTGCTATCCTTGAAGAAAGAGATGGTAAGGAACACACTCACCTCATCCCTAAAGGACAGTTCTAGTGGGAAATGGAAAATACTGATCCCCATCCTAGAAGGCACAGAGCGTCGTCAATTCTGTCGCGATACTCTTTCATCAACACAACGACCTCGACGTCGCTGTGAAATTGTCATTGGATCACACTAGGCAACTCATAGCACTTTTCGACCGCACAGCTGAAGATGTCTTGTCGTCGCGTGATACGTTTGGCGCCTCTGAGCTCGATGCGATATCTCAGGTTATTGACCTGATGCGGACGGTCAATACTGGTAATCTCGATTGGAGGTAAGGCGAATCATCACCACCTTGTTCCCTCTTTCGGACTATGGACACTAATTCTTTATCATTTACCAGTTTACAAGCCAAACGATATGGAGTGGCACAGTATATGGCGGAAGACGGTACAATCGAGGTCATTTTATGATTAGACCATGTTTATCGAAGGTCTAACTTCAAGAGCTCGTTAGTGTGCGAGATTGGTTATCCTGTTGGCGCTGGTTCTTTGGCTCTTAGCATAGCGTGGTTCGGTGTTTTATTTTTAGATTGATGATATGATAGAATTTAGAATATATATCCAATACGTCTCGGATTGAAAATACGACGTATTTAGGACCCGCCCATATGCCAAATGAAACCTCGTGAAGAAGACTTTTATTGTATGAGCGAGATAAATGTACATCGGGTGGAAAATTAATCTTGACTTGCGGGGAAGTATGTTAAAGTCCATTCACTTCGAAAATGGGTGCCTGTCCACCTCGTCATTATCATTTACTTCTAATAGATAATGTCGTTAAGACTTATTGACAGCACACATTGAAGAAAAGCAGGTGAGAAAAGGGGCTCGCTTAGTCACCAATTGACGAAGTCAGCGTGCATAACGGATATAAGCAGGATAGACTACTAGATAGAACACACAAGAAGTACCGGAAATTCTATCAACTAATCGATTTAAATTGTTTTCTTCCCGATCAAGAGATTCCTCGATAATCTGACTCTTAAATTATCCTCGGAAGTGTAGGTTCGGCCTATCTCCTAGAGGTGAGAGCCCCTTTCTAGGCTCATTCCTACTAGTCTCACTTCCATACGCCAAACAAAGGCCGAACAATACACAACTTAATAATTCATAAGTGAATTCAAGAGAACAATGCCGGCGCAAGCCGGAGAAATAACGTATTAAGACATGAGGCCATTAGATGGGGTCGTTTATACATGAAAGCTTTATTTGGTTCGTAGCGGAGTAGAGTCGCCGTTATCGGCGCTTTATACTAGTAGGTATACGCCTGTACTAGCGCATACTAAGTAGTTGGACAGAACCAAAGATACTGGATCTTTTCTCCATCAATACTATTGTATAATCATATGATAAATATTGTGGATATAGCAGCTACCTAGTATTCACTTGAGGATAAAGACATGCGACAACATTTCTACCTTTTTTATATGAATACTATTCAACCCCTCCACCATATAACTTCGATATTCTTCACGTAGACTTTTTTTTCTCGCAATCAGTAAGGACCACATATATACTGATAATACCTGATTACATATGTTTATATTCACTTAGAAGGGGCCCAAGGAGTAAAAATTGGTGCGTATTAGTGTGGTGTACGCAGTCTTGAGATCGGCAATTACGAGATCGAACCCCCTTGTTTCTGATAGGTAAATAGGAAAAAAACATCTCAGATTTTATACATCACGAGGATTCGGGCCAATGCCTTTGACTCCGGAAGAAGCAGATGCCCGTCGGCAGGCTCGAAAGCCAATCCCTAAGCCGAAACCTGCCTACCTTCCTACCGTAGGGTCGCCACTGAGCGTTGATGAGAAGCTGTATACGCAGATTAGAAACGCTCCCCGCTTGAAAAACGACGAGTTCGTGATCCCTATTAGGTCTGGACGAGCGTGGAAAGCGGACGCTGGATGTATAGTTCGTATTAGCACCCCTGAGGGTCCGCAGGTTGGTACGTCTAGTTCAGATAGTCTGTGGAAAACATGATCGAGTTAAGATTTCCACTAATGTAGAGATACAAAACAGGCGACCTCAACATTTGGAATGCGCACAACCCGCGCGAGCGCTTCTGGGCATCGCGAACAAAACAGCTACACTCATCCCACGTATCGGTGGGCGACCGGCTGTGGTCGATTGCGCCGTACATGAGGCCACTAGTGACCATCCTAGAGGACACGCTATCTTGGTACGGGGTCGACGAGCACGGCGGCCGCGTGCACGATCTCCTCGGCACCGGGTGTGATCCTTATATCAACGCCGTGCTCACGAGCGGCGAGGGCAGCGGAGAGCAGACTAAGTACTACGACTTCCACTGCAGGTCGAATCTCACACGCGCTGTGCTGCCTTTCGGACTGGCGGAACAAGATGTTCATGATGTCATCAACATATTTCAAGTCACTGGGCTCGATGAGCAAGGCCGCTATTTTATGAATCCATGCCCCGCCGGTCGCGGGGATTACATTGAGTTTCTGGCTGAGCAAGACGTGCTTATGGCCCTAAGTATGTTTTTATAGCCCATTGCTCCCTTTTCCATTTTTTTTGGATAACCCCTACTTCAAAACATCTCTTCAGCAGTACGATCATACATATAGATTCTTATCACTACCCTAGTAGCCATCTCCTTAATGTCTGACATAGCCAGGATTAGATGTACTGACGAACTTTCTCTCAAAATAGGTACATGTCCAGGGGGTGATCTATCACTCTGGGGCTTCGGTGCATCCAGTGAAAAAGAAATGATTAAGTGCTGTCGGCCACTGAAGGTCGAAGTATTCCGCCTTCAAGACACAGATCTGCTGCAGAAGAGCGGGTGGAAGCCCGCCGAGCCGTCGCCATATCGAGGCATGCACGGGATGACGGTTCCGGAGGGCGAACACCAGTCTAAGCCTTGATATAACGCCGATGCAGTTATCCAAAATAAAATGAATCTAACAGCTCCAACTCCTGAGCTCTTCTAATCTCTTAGTACCTAAGCTATGATAAAAGAAAGAGAAAAAATAAAAATGCCTCATGCAATTAGTAACATGTATATATGTAACGTCCGGACCTCAGAAACTCTACTTCCCTCGTTATATAAAACAGCGATGCAAGAGATTATCAACATCTACTCCGAGCCTAAGTTTCCCACCAAATCCTCTAGATATCCCTCTAAAATCGTCTCATCCTCGCCGTTAAATGCTACCATGTTATTCGGGGACATGGAGTCCGTGACGATGTTCTTCGTAGCAAGCTCCTGCATCCGCTGGCATAGAGCAATGGGATCACGAGCACCCTCGAGAGCTAACAAGTACGCGCCGAGACCCGCGATATGTGGCGCGGACATCGAGGTGCCCGATAGCACGGCCGTAGAGCCGTTGTTGTAAGTCGAAATGACGTCGACGCCCGGAGCGAACAGGTCGATGCCGTTGCCGTAGTTGGAGAAGTACGCCCGCGAGTCGTTCGGCGCGGTCGCCGCTATCGAGCACACCGTCGGATACTGGGCTGGCGAGAAGAATTCTACTGGGGTCTGTGAGTTGCCGGCCGCGGCGGCAATGAACAGACCTTGGTCGACTGCGGCACCTGCGGCGAGACTCATGGACGAGTTGCCGATCGATAGGGCGCCGAGCGATAAGTTCGCGACGGATTTATTGAGGCCTGAGATCGTTATTGTTAGAAGCACCCCGTTTCCTAGACCTAAGGCGACCATGTCATCATATATGAATAATTTTGCTTACGGTTATTCGCCTTGGCATCGTCCAGTACCCATTGTATGCCCGCAATGATCTGGCTGATGGGCCCCGAGCCCGCGGCGTTCAAGACCTTGACGGCGATAAGGTTGGTTTTCTTCGCCACGCCGTACGTCCTGGACCCAGCGGTGCCGGCGACGTGCGTGCCGTGTCCGTTCTCATCCACCGTGGGCTGCGCGTCGTTCGCCACGAAGCTTGGCCCCCAGGTAGCCCGGCCCTCGAACTCTGGGTGCTCGACGTATATCCCCGAGTCGATGATGTACGTATATGTCCCTTCGCCCGCACTGTCGTCGAATAGATAGTTGGTCGTATTCGGCACTCTGCTAGAAATCCGAGCAAGGCCCCAAGGAGAATTAGTTTCGAACGCTGTCGTCGCAATATTTACCATGATATCAGGCTCAATATAGGCAACCTGAGAAAGTCAACCTCGTATAACTTCTGAGCTCATCGGGCCGCCTTGAACGGATTTTGAACTCACATCTTCTATGTTAGCGATCTTGTTTATCATCGAGTCTGAAGCATCCATGGCATAGGCTTTGAAGCTCCCCATGCTGTAGGTATGCCGAGGAGCTACGAGAGATTCAAGCTCAATATCTCGCTTTGTACCCGAAACCCCGTCAATATCATAGCCTTCCTTCATTACTACAATCCATTTTCCGGGAATGGCCTGTCCCTTCACCTCCAGAAGAGGGGCCGCTGAGACCAGACGACTAGCCAGGAGGAGACTGAATAACCTCATATTGACTCAAGCAGCTGTTGAAGACCGGGGCTCAACTTGGGATGGAAAGATAGGTAAGGGTTGAAGGCTACCTATAGACACTGATCTAGCATCGTGAAAGCCAGATGAGGGAAAACGTGTTCTCTTAAACATCTTGAGGCACGTTCAAGCTATTGCCATCGTCACCTGGCTTGACCGAAAGCCCTCGTTATCCCCCAATCATCCTCAGTCTCCACACATTCAATATTTTCTGTTGCCAAGTTACCTATCTACTGTATGCCCAATTAGCCGACATTGATACTGTAGAAACCGTCTAGTCACGAGCTCGGCCGTCTACCAGGTATCTACTAAGTAAGTAAAAACCCAACCGCCTGCTTTATTTGTCACGGTGGCACTGCACCACTACCGACATTGCAGCTGCAAAGTTCAATGCTATCTACAGGCATGGCGCTGCTCCAGGCCCTCCCGTCAACCAAGTTATGGGGAGAGTTACGTGGAGCAGGGACCCTGTTTAATGATGCCAAGATGGCTAGCTAGCTAGGTTCCCCTCAATGCCGGGCGTTACAGGGGTGCCCAGTCGCGATGATCTCAGTGACAAGATGCCTGGTTTGGGAAATTCATAGATGTACTGCTGTCAATGATTCGTCGCCCATAGAGTTTATCTTGTGCGCTGTGCTGGCCGTTTGCGCTTCTTTAGCTTCATCACGGGAGCCCGGCACATCTCGTCAAGAAGTATACATATTTGTACTTACTTACTTAGTGTAGGCGGGCGGGTAGGGAGATAGCGTTGGTGTAAGGTCAGGCGATCTCATTAGCGAGAACCGTATCTAGACGAGAAATGCGGTGATCGTTAGGGGACCCTCGCTCTGGAGACAGACCAGCCGTTTGTTGGTTGCACCGCAGCTGCGTATACTAATGATACGTCAGTCATCAGGTTTTCGCCGTTTAGGGCGCCGAGCTATCATTTAAATCCCGGCTGCCGCTGCGCATCGACTTTCACTCTCCACATGACGACTGCGGTGTTACTAGATTTTTCTCCAATCTACCGTCGATAGATACCCCTTCGGAAGAAGTAACCGTCTCATACGCCGAACAACTACGGTTCGGAGCCTGCTGAACCGAGTGAACCTTTTTTTTTTTTTTTTTTTTTTTTTTTGAAGCTATTGAAGAAATGAGAGCTAGTAGTATAAGGATAATTCCAAATAGATTCAGGAGCCTCAGCCTTGGGCAAAAGTTTTTGGGTCGTAACTTCAATTCTGTTCTCATATTTCGCATCCGACTGGTAACTGTCTTGAGATTGATACGATTCCCACCTTATCGCACATGTAGGTAGCGAAGGTAGGTATGCCCGAAATTTGTTCCGTCCAGCATCCGACCTTTCTTGCGAAGAGGTACTGTAGGTACATGCTTCTATCGTAAGTCGACGCCTTGGATATCTATCCCATGACCCCAACGCGATGGGATGCGATGTGGGGGTAAATCCATAGAACCGATGAAGGTTAACTCTTGAGATCAAAGTCGTTCCAAACGAGCCCAGAAGATAAGCCGCGCAATTATTCCGTTCCAGGAGCATATGACATATGGAGCCTTTCAATAACGCCACACCTGCAATTTGCAGTATCTGGCGCACCAATGATACATACACAAGCCACCTACGTTAGCTAGGTCTCATTTTAAAAGTAATCCCGTTACAGCTTTTAGCGGGCCTATTAAGTCCTCTTAGTAGTAAGAAATTTATATGTATCAAAGTACATCAACCCGGTGATCCCCGCCTTAATAGTTGTAGAAAAGCCATCTCGAGAGTTGCCTTTAGAGTTAGTCAGGCCTTATTGAGACCTGCCCTATACCAAGAAGCATACTACATTGATTGTGACCCTGACTAGATATAGGCTAGGACTAGATAGCTAGCTTCTGGTTTTCTCATGGCTAACAAAGGTGGAGTATACTAAGTATAGTTTACCAAAGCGATCTTAACAATATCGGTATGACTAAAACATTGGTGGAGTAATATTAACAAGCTTAGCATCCAGGAATTATGTTGAATATATTCCTTATTATATAACTTTTAGGTTGGAACCGGCCATGCAACTGGGTATGTATGTACTGGAGATTTGCCATGCTCAACTAGAAAAGAAGCCCGAGGGCGTCATCTAGCTTTGGGGTATCTACAATACAAAGATCATGATAACGTTGCCCATAAACTCCCAAGTGTCGTCAACCGCCGTTGTACTCGTCTCAAAGAAGAAGAAAAAGAAAAAACGCATAGCTGCAACATGACAGAGAAACTTATTCTTCTTTGGGAACGGCGAGCTGCTCCTTGATGTCCTTCTCAAGGGCCTCAGGCTTGGTGGTGGAAGCCCAGCGGGCCTTGACCTTGCCGTCCCGGCCGATGAGGAACTTCTCGAAGTTCCACTTGATGCGCTTGATGCCCATGATGCCGGGCTTCTCGTTCTTCAGCCACTCCCAGACGGGCTCGGGCTTGTCGCCGTTGACGTCGACCTTGCCGAGGACGGGGAAGGTGACGCCGTAGTTGACCTGGCAGAACTCCTGGATCTCGTCGTTGCTGCCGGGGTCCTGGCTGGCGAACTGGTTGCAGGGGAAGCCGAGGATGACGAAGTCGTCGGGGTGGGCGGCGGTGATGTCCTTGTACAGCTTCTCGAGGCCGGCGAACTGCGGCGTGAAGCCGCACTTGGAGGCGGTGTTGACGACGAGCACGACCTTGCCCTTGTACTCGGACAGGGGCTTGTCGGCACCCTTCTTGTCCTTGGGGGTGAAGTCCCAGAAAGACGTGGCAGAAGCCATTGTGAAATGCAGATGTGGAGATTGCTGGAAAAGGCTGTAGCTGGTCTACTACGTAGGTACTATGTATGTGTGGAAGAGGAGAATAAACGACGGCTGATGCCCCTCGTTATCAATGGTAGGAGGAATGGCGGGACTAAGAGTGAGACGAAGGGGTTAGCTAAGTACCCATACCATACCATACCAGGCCAAGGATGTTTCCCGAAATTTTAGCGAAACTTGGATGTGCTAAGTACGGTAGGCGTGATATGCTGGCGGGTACCTTACCTGGGTACCTTACCTAGGGTACTGTACCTCTGCTCTGTTACCACGGCTCCGTATAATACCTCTGCTACCAACCAAAGTATATATGTATCTGACACAAATTAATCAACTAGAAGGACAATCCAAAAAGAATTGCCAAGCTGAAAATTAATTATCGTAGTGATGAAGCTTGAAAATATCTTTGCAAAGTATCAGGAGGTATCAAATATATCTACGGGAGATATATTAGCCCGAAATGATTACGGCATAAATTGATCCGGGATCTCTCCGTAGGTGGGCTACGGAGAAGTGCGGAGGCAGCGGTCAATGCAGGTACCTCACTAGCCACATATTCTACTAAGTAAAGCCCCAGCCACATAAGTCCTAGGTGACGGGTAGACCAACAGCGCCAAAACTTTACACTAACTTAACATTAACTAGCGCCCGTCTGCTATCGCACTTCAATGTGCTGTGTTAGCCCTACCTAGCCAACCTATTACCGTCGTACGCGGACAGGTTACAATGGCTCAGGCTCAGTCAAGTCGGCCGAGCTATATTAATGCCCTCTTGATTAAGCCTCGAGGGGCCACCGCGGCCGTCTCTGAATACTGGCAACACGGCTACTATTATTTCTGGTACAGGTAGCATTAGCCCAGCTCCCACCCCGTCGCTGCCTAGATAGCTGGCTCGATTGTCCATCCCGTGTTTTCCCTCACTCACGTCCCTCGGATGGAGGCTCAGGTCCAGGGTGCTGAAGAAGGCCTCCTATAACGTCTTGTATAAACGTTACATAGCGTGGCTTAAACCCCAAATAAACGGCTCTATAATCAGTATGGCATCATTATTAGAAGTACAAGTAGGTTGACGTTTCTGACGTAGACTAGGGAATTTCCCTAAAAACATATGAGCGAAACGAAAGCCTTGAAGAGTGTTTTCTCTCTGATCGTATGGATCCGACAGGTTAAAAGCTTGGCAAGATCCTAATATCTATTCAGGCAGGTGTCGTGAATCTTACACCTTACGAGCATGGCGTTTATCAGTCACACTCACTCTATCCAATCGCTTATAGGCTTGATTAATAAGGGGGCATTTTCACATGCGTCTGTTCTTGACTATAAACTACTGACTAGTCAACATCTGACGTTAGATGAATGTAATAGCATACCTAATTAAAATAAGACAAGATCTATATTTTCATCTTGATGGAATTCTGGATTGTTTGAGTTCTATTTAGTCGCTTCTTTAAGGCAGAAATAAAATATCCCTAACAACCCTTTTACTAATAGATATAGGCGATAACGACAGGCTACGTCAGACGACACCGAGTCTTCAACTCTATTTCCTAAGTTGGGGTTGCCCCGGTGGTCACGCTGCCCTCCAGTTAAGAATTGATACCGGTACTCTAGGCTTCAAGCCTTTACGAAGGAGACACACGACTATAATTCTATGTGTGTTGTAGTATAGATTGTAAAGGCCCGAATAGTATAGGGGCTAGAACTGGAGTATCGACCGACTTCGATCGTACGGTCGAGATATTCGCTACGAGCTGGACGCAGACACCTATGCACCGAAATAGGACAGTGACGAGCTCGACAAGTCCTAGTAGCAATATGCGATCTTACGTGATGGTTACCACGGTGTTATTGGGACCACTGCCACTACTCGTGGTTGCCAACAATACTCCCTTCATATAGGGAGCCTCGAAAGCTCAGAAATCTCCGCCAAGTTTCTAGATAGTCTGTGTTGAGGTTCAATGATTCAATTCTTGAATTTCATCAAAGAAGCGACCCCTCTGAGCTTTTTGAAATAGTGTTCAACTCAAGACAGTCGTATCGACATATCCAGGAGGAGCAAGAATAGCGTATATGGAACAACAAGAACCTACCACTGCTCAATTTTCATCATTCTCGTCTTTATGATTCTACTTAACGCATACAATGTATATGCACAACATATACACAATATATGACACCACCGATCCACTACGAGTCCTAAATGACTATCAAAGCAACAGACGACACCAACGCACTCTCCAAAGATATCTCAAAACTCACTCCTTCCTGAGATACCTAAACCAGCCTCTCATGACCGCAGAACCTAACCAAGTCGAACCTGGGAAACTAATATTCGCTCTAAGCGCTTCTTCACCCCCCTATTTCTTGAGTAGTGGTGCAATACCCCTCTACGAATGGCAATACTTCGCCTCAACCTTCTAGCGTCGTCGCCCAAGTCGATCAAGGACACTGGTATGATGAATACCTGGAAATACTGAGCAACACCCATTTTCAAGGTATGGTAGTATAGTGTTTGATAACAGTGAAAAGACCCGTGAGGCCAAGTTACGATCACTAGCTCGAATATTACGTGAAGATACGTCCTCGTCCGGCACGAAATGGACATTACTCAAAGAAAACAAAGTTATCATTTGCACAAATGTGCGATTGCTTCTCATGTAGAATCTACGATGGGAAAGGCGAGGGGGATCTAATTTTCCATACACTCGTCGATCGTCGGATTATATTCCGATGTAGTGATATCCTCTTCCAATCAAGTTCCGATATTTCATTTTTGTCAAGTGGCTCAACATATCGAGATCAACTTTGTCCAAGCAACTCATGTAAGCACGCAAGCAGACAGTAATACCCCCCGCCGATTTTAGAATTCACGCGACTCCGAAAGGCAATGGTATCATGTGGTCACCGTAGGACCAAGAAACCAGAACTAGAATTGCTAGGGATTGCGCAGCCAACCCTAGATGGGTATTATACGTCGAAAAGGGAAGCCTAGTACTCAGCCTCAGTCTCATCAGGCTCGAAGCTGTCGGCCGCAACCTCCTCGTAATCCTTCTCAAGGGCAGCAAGATCCTCACGGGCCTCAGAGAACTCGCCTTCCTCCATACCTTCACCCACATACCAGTGAACGAAAGCTCGCTTGCTGTACATGAGATCGAACTTGTAGTCCAGACGACTCCAAGCTTCAGCGATCGCCGTCGTGTTGGACAACATGGAAACGGAGCGGTCGACTGAGGCAAGGCCGCCATCAGAGGGAGAGGCTGTTGGTACAGCCATGGGCTTCTGGTAGTTAATACCCAGCTTGAAGCCAGTAGGGCACCACTCGACTAGGTTGAATGAGGCCTTGGCCTTCAGAGCAGCAATGGCGGCATTGCAGTCACGAGGAACAACGTCACCACGGTACAGTAGAGCAACAGCCATGTACTTTCCGTTTCGGGGGTCACAGACCACCATCTGATTGTTGGGCTCGAAGCCTGTAGGATAGGTTAGCAAGACGAATGATTGGAAAGATTTCAAAGGAAGAACTGACATTGGAAAGTGAGGTCATGGACCTTGAAGCTCTCGTGGGCACTTTTTGCGGCTGACACGACGGGGGCGTAGCTGATAAGAGGGTAGTGGATACGCGGGTAAGGGACCAAGTTGGTCTGGAACTCGTTGAGATCCACGTTGAGGGCACCATCGAAGCGTAGAGACGAGGTGATTGAGCTGACAACCTGGGCAATCAGGCGGTTTAGGTGTTCATAGCTGGGACGGGGGATGTCCAGGTTGCGCCGGCAGATATCGTAAACAGCCTCATTATCGACAAGGAAAGTACAATCAGAGTTCTCGATGGTACTGTGAGTCGACAGAACAGCGTTGTAGGGTTCTACAACAGCAGTGGAGACCCGAGGAGCAGGGTACACGGCGAATTCAAGCTTGCACTTTTTGCCGTACTCGGTAGACAGACGCTCAAGTAGGAGAGCACCGAAACCGGAGCCAGTACCACCACCGAAAGAGTGGAAGATCAAGAAACCTTGGAGAGAGTTGCAGTTGTCTGTTGCCAGATGTTAGCGGGCAAATGGGAACACAATTGTCTATCTTCCATAGCGTAATAATGTCGTCCTTACCAACAACGCGACGGATTCGGTCCAAGGTGCTATCAACCATCTCCTTGCCAATGGTGTAGTGGCCACGGGCATAGTTGTTGGCGGCATCCTCCTTGCCGCTGATCAGAAGCTCAGGGTGGAAGAGCTGACGGTAGCTGCCCGTTCGGATCTCGTCAATGGGCGAAGGGTCCAAGTCGACGAAGAGGGAGCGGGGGACGTATTTGCCGCCGCTGGTCTCGGTGAAGAAAGTCTCGAAGGAGCCACCATCGGGGACATCCTTCGCATTAGGGTCAGGGCGACCATCAGGTCCGAGTCCGTGCTCGAGAAGGTACCTGGGTAGTGGTGATGGTGGTTAACCTGACGTTCTCCTTGACGCGGCATTACGACAGATGTATGGGCAAGGCGGTGTAACACTTACAGCTCCCAAGCGCTGTTACCGAGCTGGGTACCAGCCTGGCCCAAGTGAAGATGGAGGATCTACAGTGAGAGAAGTGTTAGATATTCAATATCGTCACAGACACCAACGGTGATCTTTGTGGCAATGACTAGAAATGAAACGGTAGTAGCGTTGGTGATGTTGGAACTTGAGATGTTCTCAGAAACGTGCTACCACCTTGGCACCAATCCTTCCTGATGACCAGATCCAAGACCATACAGAAAGATCGAAGCTATTCAAGAAAATGCCGGTTCGACCATGGTACTCACCTCGCCCTTCATTATGAATGTTGTGTGCCGCAACGGCGGGAAGTCGAAGCTGGGGGGTATGGAGGATAGGAAGAGTAGAAAAGAGGGAGTTGGGATCGGAGAAGAGGTGTAGGCTATCGGAGGATTGCGCACAGCGCTCTCTAGTGCGGACCACCTAGGTAACGTGCTGGGGAGTGAACAAAAAGGAGGTGTGTGTGTGGTGCAGTCTGGTGGGTTGTTCGTTTGTGTGTGGAGTTGGATATTCAAGGCGTTGCTTTCCTTGCTGCTTCAACAGCACAAGTACTTGTACACTAGACAACTGGCTGTGCACTAATGCGTAGATGTGAGGGGAGATACAGAGGGGAGGGGGGGAGCTGTGGTTCAGGGGTTGGCGCGGGAGGTCGATCATTATTGGCTGTAGACAGGGGGTTTGAGATTGACGTGGTGGAGCCATGGAGGGGCAGTGGGTACTGTTAGAGATGAAGTCGCATACTAACCCCCTCTCCTACCGAACGCACCTCTCTGGCACTACACAATTGGCTGCATGGTACTTCAACGTAAACAAATGAAGCTGCCGAAGGGGCTCTGTATTCCCACACCGCTTTACCAACTAACGCGTTGGCGCTGCAGGGGTCTTGCCGCTTCTGACCATTGGCGGCACAGTTTACCAACTAATATGCAATGCTATACTTCATCTGTAACTTCTAAGGTTGTCTTCACCATTATGATCACACCTACGATTGAGGAAGAAGAATTGTGATGGGGATTAGGGACTGGAGGAATGACCGTTGCTGGATGATTGAAAATGATACAAAGTTTCAACATACAGAAGACAAAAACAAGTTTAGATACATGTACCTCCATGTCTAGAGTGTTAGCTCCTTTGAGCATTGAGTACTTCGGTACCTACCTAATGCGCTATGGAGTTTTGGGCAAAGACTGAGTCCAAAAAAAGTAATACCTATCTTTAAAAGTCCATTAACTTTTTAGAGAAGTTGCAACCACAGGAGCTGTTGATGGGCACAACGACAGATACCTCCTAAAGTGCGCTCATTTACCAAAGCCAAGCACATTGAATGAGCAAACTATGGAATTCCTCGCGGCAATGCCTCCCCGGAGGTAGCCTATTTCTGCCACAAGCACATTTTCGCACAATCCGATCCCGTGTATCTTTCTCCTCACCATGCTCACGGCCGGGTAGTCTTCTCCCCCACCAATCCCGACGAGGTCTCTTGACGTTAGCCATCGAGACCTCCTGCGACGACACCTGCGTAGCCATCCTAGAGAAAAGCAAGACAGGTGCCGTCCGCCTGCACTTCAATGAGAAGATCACGTCGGACCACCGAGCCTTCCGCGGCGTCCACCCGCTGTATGCCGTGGTCTCGCACACCGAGAACCTAGCACCGCTGGTCCAGAAGGCTCTGCGGTCACTCCCTAAAGCAAAAGCAGAACCAAAAGAAGCCAATATTGGCTCGCCTGGAGACAAGGGCACTAATGGCCATGACCGAGTCCTCTTGGTTGACGGACAGCCACGGCTAAGACCCGACTTCGTATCGGTAACCCGCGGTCCAGGAATGGCATCGAATCTCGCGGCAGGGCTAAACCTCGCGAAGGGGCTAGCGGTGGCGTGGGATGTGCCCTTGCTCGCGGTGAATCACATGCAAGCACATGCATTGACGCCACGGCTTGTGAGTGCACTCGAGCAACAGCAGCAGCAGCAACAAAAAACAGACAACCAAGCCGAGGTTTTTTCCGAAGGAGCAGGGGATCAAAAACCACAACTACCGAACCCCCAGTTCCCCTTCCTCTCGCTGCTCATCTCCGGTGGACATACGATGCTAGTGCGTTCGCAGTCCCTCAACAACCACGCCATCCTCGCCAACGCGCTGAACATCGCCGTGGGCGACATGATAGACAAGTGTGCGCGGATGATCGTGCCCCCGGAGATCCTCTCGGCAGGGCACTCCAACTCAGTCATGTACGGCCCCATGTTCGAGGAGTTCGCGTTCCCGGGCTCCCGAGAATCGGCCAGTTACAAGTACAACTACACCGTCCCCGCCCGTCGCGCGGACGAGATCAAAGTATTCGACTCGGGAAGTGGCTGGGTCCTCACACCACCCCTCGCTCGTATGGGGAAGGGCGAGATAGCGGCGTCCATATTTGACTTCGCGGGTATAAACGGCCAGATACAGAAAGCGATGATGGCGCAGCCGGACATGGACGTCGATATGCGCAGGGTCTTAGCACGGGCAGCCATGACTCTCGTCTTCGAGCACTTGACCAGCCGTCTCGTGTTCGCCTTACAAGCCGACGACGAAAAGCGGGCGAGAAGCGGCACGGATACCGAAGAACACGGCAAGATCAAGACCGTCGTTCTTTCCGGCGGCGTGGCAAGCAATAAGTTCCTACGACATGTCGTGCGCAAGATGCTCGACGCCCGCGGATACGCTGATATAGAGGTGGTGGCGCCCCCCGTGCCCCTGTGCACCGATAACGCGGCCATGATTGCGTGGACCGGAATGGAGATGTATGAGAGTGGTTGGCGCAGTGATCTTGGCGTCCTGGCCCTACGTAAATGGCCGCTGGATCCTAATGCCGAAGGCGGAGGCATTTTAGGTGCTAGCGGTTGGCATAAGGTGCCCGAGACGAAGCATTAACTCTGCAGAAGTGTACAACTAGATGTAAATATGTGTACTAAATATGGAACATCATGATACCCAGGATTGGAATAGCATTACTTGAATTAAATCGAGTCACAGGAAGGAGAACACCAAAAGTAAATATAGATGTCATGGAGTCCTCAGCGCTGAATGAAAACTCTCAGCGACCCTTTCTTTACTGCTTTACTGATTGTACATAAGCATAGCGAGAATGTCACAGTCTATCGTGTATCTTCATCTTTCACCACCCCTTAGCTGTGTGTAGTATCCACCTGCCTCTGACACACGTATTGTCCAAGGCTCTCACACACAACTAGGTGGATCTAAGCCTCTCATAAACCGGTCATAGGGTTGAATTTCGTAACATAGCTACCAACTTTATTGAGAAGTCTAGACCACTCTAGTCCAACGCACTAGTAACATTAGTGAACTCGCCTTTCTCGAGCTTCGTCTTCCAGAAGATGGGGTTCGTATCGTTGAAGCCGTGCTTGACCCAGCCCTCCTCTTTAACATGGTACAAATTGATATATCCACCAGAGTACGCATCTCGGTGCGTAGCAGCAAGGATAGACCGGCGGCCGAGCTCGAGGGCATCCTCCTCCGAGAGATCGTAGCTGTACTCAGCGTCGAGGACGCCGTAGGCAAACGTCTGGCCGGAGCCGACGCAGAAGAGGTTCCCCGCGAGACGCGTGCCGTCTGAGTCGATGTAGTACAGCGCGGGTCCCTCCTCGGGCGTGACGCCGGCGCACATGGTGCCCATCGACAGGCCCATGCCCTTGTACTGGTAGACGAGGTTGGCGAGGATCTTGGAGGCCGCGGCGACGCTGATGCGGCGCTTGTGCCGCAGCTCGTGCAGGCGGCACTGCATCCCCAGCCACGCGAGCCAGTACTGGCAGTCGGCGGCGCCTCCGGCCATGGTGCCGAGCAGGCAGCTGTTGATCTCGATCACCTTCTTCACCGTCTGCGAGGCGATCCAGTTGCCCGCCGTCGCGCGCGAGTCCGTCGCGACGATGATGCCGCCCTGGAACCGGAACGCGAGCGTCGTCGTGCCGTGGGCGATCTTGATTGGGCAGTTGGGGTTGGACCGGTCGTCTGTGGCGGCCCGGAGCCAGGCAGAGGGCTGGTTATAGGGAGGAAGACACAGTTAGCTAGAGACAGACATGTTTATAAGAAGTATGGTAGCGAGGATAAAGAGCGAGGAAAGATAGGTAACGCCTGTATGCACAGAGTCGTTTTAAGAACCGCTTAGCTGAACTTACTTGTGCTACGGGAGGCATGGCGAACTTCAGGGACAAGCTGGGGGTAACATCGTTCTGGAAGTCGTCATATTGGTCCTCGGCAAGTGTTTCGTTCTGAAAGGCCGCAGGACGGCTGTACCGAGCGA
The DNA here is from genome assembly GCA_022495085.1 of Xylaria sp. FL1042. Taxonomy (NCBI): domain Eukaryota; kingdom Fungi; phylum Ascomycota; class Sordariomycetes; order Xylariales; family Xylariaceae; genus Xylaria; species Xylaria sp. FL1042. The sequence goes on along the minus strand of MU380158.1, from coordinate 138,920 downwards.
CGAGACTATCCATCTCGAATATGATCGGATGGTGGGAGAAACCAGAGTCGAAAGAGATGCAATAGCAGTCGCAGTGACAATGTCTCAGATTAGGCGTGAGGAAATATCGTAAACTTGTTCGGAGCTCTACCGCTGCACAGGAATGGTTGTGCTATTCGTCGTGGGTTGATTGGGGATGGGAATGGACGAGGTCGAAGTTGATTGACGTTGGTATCCAAGGCAGTGAGGGCAGGCAGCTGGTCTCACGCGTCAGTACATAGGTACCTACCTAAGTACCTACCTACTTACTTACTTAAGTAGCTAGCCGTAGCAGCTTGGTGGAGACCTGGAGCTTGAGCTTTAGCTGCACGATTATATAATCCAATTAATGTACATCTAAATGTACTAGCATAAATGTACCTATGTCGGGTATTTCATGTCCTTTAGGTATTCACAGACATCTTTTATTGACACTAATGTCTTCTTTTTCATATTAGGTAGACAAGCGACTTATTTACAAGAGTATCATGAGCACATTATATTGAATCTCGGAGTGGGCTTTATGCTGTAGCCAAACGTCCACGCCTGATGGTGTCTATAATTAAGGCTTTTTCTATTAATGAGTTGGGTTGTCACGATACAGCAACGTGAATTAAAATCCGCCAGGACCCCGATATGATGAATAACCCCCGGGGCCATAGTTCCCTTGATACGGCCGGCTACCCCCAAAATCTCCTAGATTCGGTATCGTTGGTTCTCTGTCCAGTGGAGCCGCATTTATAATTAGATTCTCGCGACTTTGGTTAGCAGCAAACGGGGTGGAAGGTGTAAGTGGTCTGCTCTGGCTCGGCGCTTTTAAGTAGCCTGAACCAGTAGACATACCACCCGAGGAACCACGATGGGAACTGTCTCTAATCGGCTCACTGGTGACCGTAGTCAGTTTAGAGAACGGGAAAGTGGCAGTCTCATCAGATTTTGTTCGATCCATCAGCAGCGAGTTGTGAGCATCAAGTGATGTTAGCGTGTCGCGCTGCATCTTCTCTGCAAATTGATAACTGATTAGTATTATGTTCCATTACAGCATCGAGGGTAAGAATAATTGATGTGTTGGCGTCGGCGTTGGGGTAACTTACCCATTTCTTTTCTCTTCTTTTGATGAGGGTTTTGTTTGCAGAGGGAGATGATGGTATTCCAGAGAATTAGTATCGCCAGGAGCGCAGCAAGGGCGGATTGCACCGCAATAAGAACGACGCCTGCTACTGTTTGTGTTGTCTGGGCAATACCAAATTCCTCGACGAAGACCAAAATCAATATCACAGAAATTACACGAACTACTTGGATCGTGATGTTAATGATATTCCCAGACCTGCGCTCATATGGGCGACTCCATAGCAACAAGACCAGGAACAATCCCTCGACGATTAGTGATGCAATAGTCTGAACCATGCCGTGGCCGTCTGTTGCCGCTATCACTGTACCCTTTGCAAATAAGTAGAGGATAACGGGCATGAACACCCACCAGTACCCCTTCTTGTATGATTCGTAAAAGAGGGAATACTTCCGCCAGTATAGTTTATCCTCGTACAAGCTTGTAGTGTCTCCTTCTATGTCCTTGAGCTTTCTTGCTGTACTCCATATCTTCCATGAGAAGAAGGCAAGAATACCAGTAAAAAGGGCGAGTGTGACAGCAGCGAGGACTTGAGCGGCCCAAGAATCTCCATTCGTGAACTGGAAAACGCAGTAAAGAACCCATACACCATAGAGTAGGAGGATTAGAGACGTGACAGCCCGTGCGATGGAGCCCCAGTAATGCTTGCGAAAGTCAGCCAGAGACTTGGGAAATCGCCCAAAAAGAGCCCAAGCCTCCAAGATGACCTTTACTAAGAGGATGCTAACGATGATAACACCAATAACTATGGCGACGATCTCAAGAACCGTCATGAACGTATTCGACTCGGGGACCGCAAGTGTATTAACAAAACCCCGAATACCAGAAACGGCAGTACGGATTGCAGATTCCGTTGGGTTGGCATCATCACCACCTGTGGTTGTTGAGTTGATTTGAGTATCGATGTCTCGAAGTACTAGAGCTGCAAAACTCTCAAACGAGCGTTTAAACAATGTGCCATTAGCACTCGACGTTGAGCCATCTGGGAAAACCAGTGTCGTCTTTTGGAGAATCTCCACGCTATCCTTTGCGAGGTCACCGCCGGTCTTAGCACGGAAGTTATCAATACCGAGTTGCATCTCTCTCCAAGGAATGAGACCTGTGGAGAAAGCAAAATTCTTCGAGAAGCTCCGGTACACCTGCGGCAGCTGAGCTGACATCATTCCGTTGAGAGCAAAGCCATGGAAAACACCAAAAACTTCGCCGAACGTTGGACTTATCGTTCCGACTCCTCCCACACTTGATCCTGCGCCGGCAGCAGCCCCCGAAACAGCGGCACCAATAGCTGAGGCCCCTCCGAGCACAAGGGCGCCTGCGGCAACTCCAGCGGCAATATAAGAGACAGCGGGCACATTAACCGTCTTGCCGTTTGTCACCTCCGATTGAACACAGCCGATTGTAGAATTGTCGTCTAGAGATGTAAGCTCTAGCTTTGCCTGAGCTGCAATATCAGGAATTTGGAACGCGATCGCAGGGATCTTGTCAGCAAACTCAGGGGGGATAGCCTGTGTCCCGTTGGCTCCAAAGTGGCCAGGAGGTACAGGACATAGTTGTTGAACAAATGTCGTAGGGTCACAGGGATTGAACTCATTGTTATAAACGTTCTGGCCGAATGCTGTTACCGTCAACTTCGCCGTTACATTTTGTTCTTTGGCGCTTGTGCCAGCAACATTGAATGTGACCGTCTTATCGGCGTTGTTATACTTGATGTCGACGTTGTCTACTGTGATGTCGCTATTGTTGTTGCAGTTGTTGAATCCACTTGTGACTAAAATATCATCGCCGAGTACTCCAGTAGCGACGAACGCGGTCGCTAGTATCGCAGCCTTCCGTATCGACCAAGAATCTGTTCCTCCCATTTTTCTTCCTTCCTTTCCGATCGTATTACCACTTCTCCGATTTCATGCAAGAAAAGGATAGTCGTTCTGCTTGACGCTTTGGAATTAAAATACTGAAAATGGTTGTAAATGAATGCCTCGAAGCCACAGAATTCAGCGTACAAATCGACCAGGATATGTAACTGCGGCCTAAATAGTCGTAATAAGAATAAAGTTCAGTAATTTTATTGTGTGCGAATTTAGATTTTCGGTCGTCCAGCGGGAGGATGATGGGCTCTATATCTAGTATAGGTGAACCGGGAATTGCTCGCTATAATGCAGACAACCACAATGAACAAAGAGTTGAAGGCGAAAGAATGGGTTCTGTGAGAAAGACGTCTGTAGAAGTGAATCCGAAAAAGAGCAAAAGGGCCGAGGATCAACCTGGAAAGAATGAAAGACGGCAACAAACAGTTGCCGTATGAAAGAAACAATGAAAAGCTAGAGACAAAGCGAAGGACAGAGACAATAAACACAAGTGTCCAATGTGGCTGTTATGACCTACGCCAACACAGGGTTCGTCATCCACGAGCTAGTATCAGAATGGACGAAGAGGTTGACGATGAAGGTAGTCTTAGGCAGGCTAGATACCCAAGGTAGGGAGCATCAGCGCGTAAGGTGAAACGAATGGACAGGACAAGTTAGTCTAGAGTCTAGTGTACAGTCGAACGAGGGTATAAGTGACCCCCAAGATAAGAATAAAACCACAAGAAGGCTAGGTCGGCTAGAGAAAAGAAAGACCACAGGCCAGAAGATCTAGACGACCTAGTGGAGGTGGAAAATGGAATGCCAACCAGCCAGAAGTAGAGAAATGGTTGGAGAAGAACGTTCGAGCTCAGCGTGTAGTTCATCGGATGAGATGAGAGACCCTTGATCATCACCCACTTGTCAGCAAGCAAGCCTTGTTGTCGATCGTCAGTTAATAATGCTGTTCATTGTCTGAACCAGGGGCCCCAGAATGGGTGTCAACCCCTTCGTTAGCCCCCCATGCCTCGTCTACCGTGGCCTTGGCTGGGAAAGACTGGCGGCAAATATGTCGTTGAGGTTGGGAGGTCCATGCTAAGTCTTGAAGTTGTTGAAGATTGGTGGTCTCGCCCAATGAGACAGCTCGCTCTAGCATACCGAGGTGCAGGTGCAGGTGCTTGGTCTAAGACGAAACTCGCCAGCACGCCAGCAGCAGACCCATAGAAGATGATTGGCTCTCAGGACCTCTTTGAAGAACCCTAGTGCAAATGTGGCGGCCCCAGCCGCCTACACAGCGGCTCTGACAGCGCAGATTCAATGGATCTCAGACCTCTGAAACACGAGGGGCGCCCGCTGTTATGGCGACGCCATGCTTCACCTAAAGTACTTCCTACCTACTTAACCTATTAAGTAGCTCTGTGAACTTACTGTCTTAATAATGCAAAGAATAGTTAACTGATCAATAGCCAATAGATTTGTTCTTGCTCTAGTTATTCTCTATTTCATTTTAATTGTTCGTATTCCTTATCCCTACTCCAGATTTGAATATCTATTTTAAAAACAAGTCTTCTATCTCGCTCTTATACTAACGACTATACCTACTAGCTGCCTGGCTACGCCCCCTTGTTGCGTTTCAGTACGTATCTACCAGTGCCTATAGAGAGCATCGTGCCCCCAATACCTTGTTACAGAAGTGACCATCACTCCTCGTGTCAGCCTATATGAACTATCTAAGTGCCTACTTACTTAATCTAGGTATTTATCTGGCTAAGCTGCTCGACCTGTCTAATCCGGTTCGCCATTTGCTCGAGCCTAGAGCCTAGAGCCCCAAAGCTTTGCGTCAGAGGGTTGCATCGGCATGGGTTATCAGCCACGCTCGCTCTCATCACTGCCCGACAGCCATCTCTGAAGCCTTTGAATATATACTTACATAGTACTCCGTAAGTAGTATCAATCGCACACTACACCCCGCATACCCTCCACGGCGGCTGTGTTGGAAACTCGACTCGAGACTTTTGCATCTTAACGAGAATCCTACCCAACGTCTCGGAATACACAGCCTTAGGATTGCATTTCTTCCGTAGATAGATAAATGTATATTTATTTTCTTGCACTTCCCCCCACGTTCTTAACAGACATATGAGTGAATCAATTGTCCAACTCAATCTAATAGCCGACAATGGCATTTAGTAAGCGTACCCTTCAAACCCTGATCTCCCGAAGATCATTCTGCTCCAATCTTCATTCAGCCCGAGCGTCTAGGAGGAGGCGCGGATGGCTCGTCTTATCAAAGAAAAAAAGAAAAGAAAAAAAGAGAGAGACTTAACAACTTGAGTTACTCACTCTCTCGATACTCCTTAACAAACCCCCGAGGACATGTCGCGTAGAACCCCTCCTTCTCGGCCCAGATGCGACGATGCCCTCTATAGTATACCTAGCGTATACCTAGCAGTAAAAGAAATCAAGATCGACTGAAACGACCAGACGTGCTGGCCATGAGAAAGCGAGATGTACTTGAAACACGGGGCCGGCTTGCTCGCATCCTCTGCGGCAGAAGCCCAACTCTACTAATCATCGCACGACATCAAACCATTCTTTCTACAGTAATTCCCACGTCATAGCCCAATCCATCATCTATTGTGCTGGTTCCGTAAGCACAGCCTAATTGCCATTTTCATGTCAGCGAACTCCCCAATTCGTTCGCGCCCCCTGTAGTGTCGACCACACCCAGTCAGGTCCGGGGGTGTTACTTTTCACGGCTGTGCAATTGCCTTGAGGAGAGGCCGGGCCCCCGCTCTGGTGTTCTAGTGTAGTAGGCGAATCATTAATTATTGTACAAAGGTGAGATAATCCGGTCGAGGCAACTAAGGCGGCGCAGTAGGGGAAATTGCTGAAGAGTGCAGGTGGATTGCCTGCAACCCGCGCGGCCTGTCTTGAGTTGCAGACGGCAGAGTCCAGATAGTCATTCGGGGACCAGCCTAGGGAAAGAAGCGGGAGCACACTGTCTTCTCCGGGGCAAATACCACACACAATGCGATGATTTCGGACACACGTATAACCAACAAAGTAGCAAGAAGGCCTCTATTGAAGGACGCACGTACTCGTAAGCAGCAAACAAATTAAACTGAACTCCTCAGGCACCTTGTGATCTTTCCCACTGTCACAATTGTGATCCCAATATTTTCAACCAAGTTACCATCCAGATCCATCAAGTTCGTTTGTGTTCCTTACGATTAATCCCACCAACAACTCGTCCGCTAAGTGAATCGTCTTCTAAAAAAACTCCGTGGATCGTTATCTCAGATGAGAGGTATCCATATCCAAAAATCCTCGCTTCCGAGCATGAAACTCCATGAAAGTATGGTAACGGGTGATGATGCTTGAAATGAGATGGGATGAGGGAAAAGGAATTATGTGAGATAGTTCTGCTCAATGTCTTCAATATGTCCGTTCATCATCTTTGCGTTTCGTAAATCCCATGTCTCTATAGAATCCGATATACCACGTAGCTTCCAAAACATGCACCGAACGTCGCCAAATAAAGTTAAAGTTGGGTAAAACGCTATCACAAAAGCCACCTTATAGCTGGCCTGGTTAGCTGCAGGGGTGGGTTGGTTGGATGGTCATCCAAACATCGTAATTAATCAACGCGATGTTGAGTCTGAGATATTCATCTTTAAGTATTGGTAAAACTGTAAATCACTCGTATGTGTAGTCTATAACGGTAACGAAATCACAAACTTTGGCACCATTACTCTTCAAGAGCTGTAGAATTGGGCATTATTGCCAGGATGGGGAGAGTGGGAGTAAGGTGAGACCGATCCATGATTACTACCGTATTGTTCGACATTGTGAAGAGTGGGATTCCCTAAGTTTTGATACCCCATACCTCCGGTTGGGTCTTGGATGCCCAGGCCATCGAATGCTGGGAACGGTTCAGTATCGGAAACTGCCATACTCAAGGTGTAGGGAGTACCAGGCTGTCCAAACGCAGTCGTGGTTACTGGTAACCCATGATACTGTTGCTGAGTACTGTATTGTGGTTGCATCATCATATTACTTGGTTGAGGGGGTATGTCATGGTACGGCTGCCCCGTCTGCTGTTGGGGAAAGTATGCATTCCCCATGGGTGCCCGGGGTATAGGCGAAAACCCCATTGTGTTTGCTGGGCTGTAGCTCATCATACTAGCACTCGTCTGAGGAACCTGTGGGCTGAGATCGTGGGGATCTGGTTTGATCTGGGGCGTTGTTGATGGTAGAAGGGGACCAAAGTGGCGTGGCGGGAGATCCTGCACGGGGCTGATGATGGTATCGGGGTCGAGTTCCTTCTTCATGACAAGCTCCACCACGGGAAGGCTGATCTGCTCCATATGCTTGGCAAGGTGAACAGTGAGTTTCTTCCAAGTGGGGAAAGTTTTTCCACAGAATCGGCACGGCTCTTCAGTCGGCTTCGTCGTCGTCTCCTCGTGGCACTGTTCAACTTTTTGCCATGTGTGGTCAGCTCCGCCGGCCTTTTTAATGGCAGCTTTGGTTTTGACCTTGGGCTCCGCAAACTTGTGCTCACGGACTAGATGCTGCAAAAAATTGTCCCTTCTGTAGCAAACGTGGCGACAGTCTTCCACGTCACACGTCCACCACTCCAGATGTCGGTGGCCTTCATTCTCGTGGCGGACCCAATCGGCCTTTCGCTTAAACATCTTGGGATCACGGCATTTGTCCCAAGTGCAGGTGAACGGCTGTACATCTTCGTGCACGTGCTTCGTCCAATCAGAGGGTTTGTGGAATCTTCTAATAGTGAAACATAGCGGACATTCAAATTCAGCTGGGAGTTTGGCAGCTGGAGGTGGAGTAATTCCCTGCGGAAAGCTCTCTGCGTTGATACCCCCTTCAAGTGGCGTTGCTTCGTCGTCTGATGAGAGGGCCCTGGCTGATGATGGATCGATTGCACGATCGCCACGGCCGTCCAAATATCTTATGGTGCCGCCAAGAGATCGGCAAAAAGACCCAGACGGGCAATCTCGTTGGTTGACATGGTGCAAGTGCTTTTGCTTTGCTGTCAGAAGCTGTTTATAGCGGTTGTGCATTTGATATGCAATGCGATCGACCAGATAACTGTTGGGATTGTCGATTCCATCGGTAACTGCAAGGCTAGGATTGATCTCTAGTATATGAGCTCTAAACCCAGCGAGTGTCGGCTCGATACTCTTTGTTGTCCTTTGTTCGATCTTTATGTCAATTTCATCCATGCCGTCATCGTCGTCATCTTCTTCTTCCTCAGGGTCCGGCTGAGGCTGCGACCGAGCTAGTTGTGCCACCGGCGGGCCACCCTGGTTCCTCCACATCTCTACTAGATTAGGGTGGGAGTGTCCAGCGCTAGAGTTCTTGGGAAGTTCTGTTTTGCTTCGCGGTCTTCTCATTCCAGGCACACCGAGAGTTCCAAATGGACTCTTCGGCGAAGTGATAGGTGTGGCACTAATCGAGCCGCTACGCGCATGTTGCGTACCAATCACCGCAACACTCGTAGCCATTCCTACTAGGGCAGTATTTAAACTGGGAGTAGGCTTCTTGTTGATACCCCCGAGCCCCCAGCTCGATGTGCGAGATGGCGGCGCAAGGCTGTCTTTAGATTCTCGTCGGTCCACTGAATCCCCAAACTCTTCTGGTGGGAGCTCACTCGCGCTACTCCCTTTGCGCTTACGATACCCACTAATACTTGTTTTTCGACTAATGCTAGTAACCCTTTGGAGTATGCTGGGTCTGCGTGAGTGTCCGCCGATGGACAGCTTCTTCAGAAAATTTCCAGAAGTTATCCCTTCCATATCGACGACACTAGGCAAGCTCCGTCGACGCGTGCCCCAGGTTGGCGTGTTAGAAATAAGAGAGGCATTGTCCTGGCATTGGCGATAGAATTTCTCGATGGCAGCCTGTGAGGTTTCCGGTTGACAGCGTTTACGCACATCAGATTGAATAGCATGTATAGCTGGAGCATCTCCCCAGGTGCGAAGTTGTCGCATGATATCAATGTCTGTCTCGGTGATAGGCCCACCTCTGCCGTCGACAATGACGTAAGCTTGTCCTTCGATATGTCTATTCTCTGTCGTGTGACCAAATGGGATATCACCAGCTGGGATATTATCATGATCGTCTTCTGGCGCACTTCTCGGATTGGTTTCTCGCTCACCAGTGTCAGGAACTTCCCCAATGCCTCCACTAAATTGGGATATCCAAGCATCAACCTCCCGGTTTTTATCCTCTCGCTCGCGTTGTGCGGCTTGCTGGTTAGGGCTAGGCACTTCCTCCGATGGTCGTTCGCCAGGGGCAAGGCCACGATGTCCAGTACCTATATTAGGCATCCAGTGGCCCTGGATATCACGAGCTACTTGTGCCAGGCTTTCATAAGATCGCTCATAAGCTAGGTCGCCGGCAAAACTACGAGAAGGCCGCACTGTGCGAGGACTCTCCGTGCCAGTCAATGACCTCTCTACACCTTGAATGGGGGTATCATCATCTTTACTCGGCCACATGGAGACCGTTACCCGAGGGCTTTGAGTTGCCATGGCCAATGGAGCCTGTGCCGTGCTTTCGTTGCTTGACCAGCTACCACGATTTGTATCTGGAGTTAGTTGAGGGTCTGATTGGCTGGAGTCGACTGAATCAATCGAGGGTTCTTGTTGTGCCGGAGAGTCCTTGTTCAGGTCCGAGTTCTGTATATTTATAGTGGCCTCCTTGCTTGGCTGGAAAGTTTGTTGAGCCGGGATAGAAGGGGTTGGGTGAGGGCTCAAGGGGTAGACAGTTTGGCGGTTACCATTTTCTAATGGCTGAAAAGCGACGATCCAGTCTTCGGGGACGTCGTCAAAGTTGGCACCGAGGAATGGGTCGTCGGCGTACTCGCTGCTGGCAAAGACCTCGCTGGGTTGGTAACACTCGGCTGTTGATAGGGTATCAGCCGGCGTATTTGAATTTAACGTCGGCGAGGCTGAGGTACTACGACCATGAGAAGAGTAGGGCGACAACAAATTGGACTCGGGGGTACTGGGACCGTTGTGAGTATGCTTAGTTTGGTTGTCGAGGCGGCGAGGCGGTTGGATGCAATTGGCAGGGTGGTCACTGAGGTCGTGAAGCGACGCGGGGGATATGGTATACATGGAAGACATGGCCGAGGCTCTTGGTGGGGTGAATGATTGCCAGATATATGAATTGGATGGCACTATGATCGCCCAGGTCCTCTAGTCGCTGTCAAGGGAAGATCATAGTCCGTCCAGGACTCGGAGCGTCACAGGCAATGACAAACCGCGCAACGGGGTTATCGCGCGCGGAGCTGGGAGATGAGCCCGAGAGATGAATTTCGAGCCGTGAGAATGTAGAATGTTGTTGTGATGTGTTTGGGAATTGTCGAAACGCAGGTCTTGATCTCCTCAATCTGTCGTTTTTTGGAAGTCGTCAGCCGATTGATGGGTGTATGAAAGCTGAGATGACCAATTTCGAAATGGGAGGGGCTGCGCTCGACTTGGATCGAGGCCGTGGCGCTTATTGCCAGAGTGGAGTGACTTGTTCGGTTCGCGGACTGGATGTGGAAATACTAACTAGAAAAACATGTGCCAATCTCTAAACGACAAGGAGCCAAACCGATCTCCGCATGGTATGGGAACGAGGCCGTGCAAGATGCTTTGGGATGGAATTTGCAGAAGTGACCAAGTTCTGGCAGCAAAATACCGGGTGAGAGACACACAGATTGTGGCAGAGGTGAGGAGGCTTGACGAGGTGTTCCGAAAGGCAGACACAGCACAGAGGCTACACTAGGCGGACAGATCACTTGGCAATGGTCCCAGTCATGGGTAGTGTAGGGACGTTGGTTCGCGCACCACGATGGCCTTGGGAGACAGCACCCTAGACCCGATATCGATTGGTCCGTCGGCGTCGCCAATCGTTGTGATCGCCCAGCTAGTCCGTCATGACACAGTACCCAGTAAGGCTTTGCCCACACAGCGGCCGGGGGGTTTCGTTAGGCTAGGCGTTCTTGTTGCTCTGGCGCGCTCAGCCCCGGGAGAACCGAGTCTCCACCCAGGATCACATCACCATCACTGGCGGGTGCTACTGTACAGTGGTACACCGCGATACAACCGTAAGCTATGCACCAGAGTATGTACTCACTCCTGCACGGGCCTTGGTAGGGTATCCATCCATTCATCCAGGGCACCTGTCTATATCCAGCCATGTGCTATCGCGCCATCTACCTAGTGTATACATATACACTAATATACAGGAGGCTGATGGATGACGCATGGGGACAGCAACGCCTGCTGCATCCACCGCTGACGTTACACGGCGACGGTCCCTTCTCGAGGCAGTACTCGAAGTTGATTTCACCGACGTCTCAAAGAAGAAGGCTGATCAATCCGGGACAGCGGGAGACAAGCCCCGGCAGGCTCACAAGCGCGCATGGTTGAGTACGCTGATGTATGAGAAGTTGAGATGGGTGAGGAGCCGTCAAGCATGTATGTCTCGTCTTGCCCCGTAGCACACACTAAGTACCAAGTAGCACATACTCAGTAGCAGTGTTGGCCCGTGTGGCCTGTGTGATAATTGGTTCCTGTCCGATTGGTTGGATCCGGCATCCTATTATTGGTACCGTAGCATGAGCTGAAAACCCGCGAGCGTCTCCAAAAGGTCAGCTGTGCTAACCGCGCAGTGAGTGTCTCAGGAACGTTACTGCAGTGCGTCTGAAAAGGATTTGGCTTCTATCTCGAACCTCGAGGTAAAATATGGGAACCGTTCCCTACCTACTACCTCACAATCTTACAAAGCAAAGTCGTGTAGACATGCAAGTGAGTGTCGGTTCTTTTGTGGTGACGTGTGGAACGCTTCCCATAACTTTGGACAGGTACTGGACGGGTATGGTGCGCTACTAAGTGCGTGGTCAGGTCCGCTAGAGTATTAGGAATAGGCTATCGATTAGTCTACTGAGTACCTGGTAGCTGTTAGTTAGGGTTAGATGTAGTGCAGTTAGCATAATAACCCTAGACAGTTTTTAATGTTACCCATACTGTACACTAGAATAGGAGAAGCTTACTTAGTATAACCAGGCGGTCATAGGTATACAAGGAATACACGGTCACCTATTGCTATATTTACACAGCTTATTTACAGGTCTCTAGGTGTACGCTACAAGTAGACTTAGCACCTACATGTGTAGGTAGGTATTGCCGTGTTGTAGGTAGTTGATTTCAACAACCAAGAAGTTCCTACTTAGTATGTAGGTGGTCTAATTATAGGCAATACTGTAGGGAGTATAGGTATGGTACCTTTAAGCGGTAGCGCGGTTAGATTTTAGTGATCCTGGTTTTTAGCGTACTCCGCATACCTCTACTAATATAGCAACCTTGAATGTAGACCTACTGTAAGTAAATCAAACCTTGTTTAGAAAACATCTCAATCTATTGAACTATTTAAGTAGGCAATACTACCTGCACTTGTATCCATAAATGTTGACAGATAGATATTATTAGCTTCTTTAATTTAACCCACTTAGATCCAAGCAGATAACATACAGTATTTTCATGCATGCCGAGTCTCTATTTATATAAGTGGACAGCATGCAGCTGTACAATATAATAACGGTACCTGTGTGATGAGATGATCACGTGGGCAATATTCATCAGGCCGGATACCCTCAAACAGCTCTATTCACACAAATGTGCATGCTATCAGTAAACCTTAATTAGGTTGAGTTAGTACGACCAACTTGCCTCGCGATATCGCGTGTGAGTGCCATCAAACTATAATGTTGGAGTGAAAGTTGTTGAGGTGGCACCCGCTAGTATGCACAGCCAATTGGTAGCTATAGTAAGTCGTACCTATTAACCAAAGATTCGGGTTTGGATTTTGTGATTGGCCAGAAAACCAAAGTAGGTAGTCTCTCCCCAGATCTCCAGGACGCAATAAGTACTTATAAGTTACCTAAGTACTTATCTAAATTAGTACGTAGAGGTACCTGCCTATAAGTAAGCATTGGGGGCCCATGGCAGAAGCTCCACCCATCCATTTAGGGACCTGTCCCAGCGCCCTAGATAGCATGCTAGCCTAGCATGCTAGCCTACGGTAAGGTAAGTTAAGGTACAGACCGGCTCACGTCAAGACGCTACTAACAGTACCTAAAGTCCTTCAACAGTGACCTCATGCCCACCAACACTCATCCAATTATGCCAAGCGTCATCCACGCTTATTCATATCCCACCAACGTAGCAGATAATACCGTCCGACCAGTCCTATAATGCCGTAGAAGCAATGTTCGAGGTTTGTAATCCTTCCTTTTTCTTGAAACCAGATCCGTGAAGTTGTGAAAAACAAAGACGAGGGGAAAGGAGGGGGTCGGCGAGAGAAAGAGCATATACAGCCAGGGGGGCTTTTCACACTCTCCGTGTGCCTCAGCAGGACTTACCTAGATATGTTTATGGGTGGCGGCAGAATCCCAGCCCCTGAGATGTGCAAATCTGATCTGACCTGCACCTACGCTGTCCGCACCGGGACTCATTTTCCATCGGACAGCTGACTGATACGATATCTCATAGCCACATCCAGAAGACCGCCTCCACCTGCGATTACACGGCGCTCGGCCGGTGGTATTAACGGCCCAAGAGTAAGTGTTCTCGCACTTGCTGAATCTCCCTATTTGCGAAGAATGGGCACCTACTTCTCTCGGTCCCGCAGGGCCCAGCCAGTTCATGCGGCGCCGTCTCGGTTTTAGGAACAAGTACCGCTTACACCTCTGCTATAGGCTAGTTGAGATTCGGGCAGCACAGAGAACTTTCGAGGGGGCCTACATGCGGACCGCTCTTTCGCAGTTCAGCTTTGCCCTGATCATTCTCAAGATCTTCACTTCTGAATTCTACGCCATCGGCGCCCTCTTCGCCGTGTATGGAGCGGCCATCATGCTATGCGCTATATACCGTCGGTACGAAGGCAACAGGCAGTTCTTCAACATTATAGACCATGAGGGGAAGGTCACGAGTAAATTCCGCACTTGCAATAATAGCGTCCTGGTACTCACTACACTAACTCTCGGCGCTTATATCGGCTTGTTCATCCTGACTTGGAGATTAGCGCTTTAAAACCTTTGCTACTAGGTTTTGGATTCAGCACATTTGATGCCGTGTAGAGCTACTCTCATAGATCATATGTTGAGACCTTCGGTCTTCCCTGTGTCTTCGCAGGTTATGCATATCCAATCGAGGGGTTTCGAGAGAATCGAGGGCTCCACCAATGGATGATAGCTACTACTTACCAGCTGCGGCCTTGGGAGAAGTTATCAGTTCGAAAACGGTAGCCGAAGGAAAGCCACTCGGGTGGGCACCGAGGTCACCGTACTACACAATAGGACAAAGCATACGATGGTCCATCCGATCTCCATTTTGCCAGCGAATACCGGCGTCGCTCGGCGCGCCACGCATATGCCAGGAATAGGTTTAAATGAATTGGAGAAAAAACTGCATATACACTTATTCAATTTAATACACGCACTGACAATACTAGGAACCGCATGAAAATTAGACAAAACACTGCCCAGTAGCTTTCCTCCCGCATCGAAGAATATTTTTAAACAAACCATGAAACAGCAAAACTTTTGTATCACCCTCCATACCCCTGTTTTTCTGCCCAGACGTCAAAGCGCACACTAGCCAAACCAGAAGATAAAGTAAAAATAACGTGCAAGAAAATACAGATGATGATGAGAGCTTAGCTCAGGTTAGCGATAAACGTGATATGGTAGAAAGTCATTCGGTGCCCTCCACTCTTGCATTAGCCGCAGTGAACATACCGAGCCGTGCTTTTCCAAGTGGTGGTGGCCCATTGGTGCTGTATAGTAGGTAGGTAACATGTATGTCACGCGCTACGTGACGCTGACCACCACTACCCATGGCCATGGCCATGGATTGTGTCGTTGGGCCGCCTGCGTCCCTCGTGTGCTGTGTGCCAGCCGCAACGGACGGCACGGCAACGGAATGGGGCAAGCGGAACGGGACGAAACGAGACGGCACGGCATGCAAGGGGAAGCAGGAGAGACGCTCTCGCGGGCCTAATAAAGGCGATATGTCTTATCGTGTCCGTCTGTCTGGCTGTCTTTTAGACGTCGCAGTACAATCTGCTGTTAATGGTAGCCCGAGCCATCGGGTCCCGATCGTCGATGCTTCCCGTGTATATGTATAGGGAGTGCACGCCTCCCTCGTGAAGCATTCATGACCTGACCCCCTTTTTAATTGTTTTGATTTTTTACCTCTTTTTTTGTTGGTTTTCTTGTGAGCCGCCGCACTAGTGTCTCAGGCGCATGTCGAATCTGAGTTTCTAGGTCAAGCTCTTTTTCTTATTTCAATTTTCTTCCCTTTTCCTGTTTTTCGTAGTCGAACCAACATCCGTGCTACACTCCTTGGCTTCGAGCGTCGATAAGTTCAAACGGGCCGCGGTTTTGGGTTTGCAAAACTGTGCTGATGTACTTCCTGACTTAATACAGCGTAGCAACTGCAAACCTTCCGTCAGACATCAACAAGACCCGAGGAGAACTATCTCCCATAATACGCCCCGTCAATCTGAGCATGGTTTTCGCCCGCCGACGGGATTTGTTGTCCTCCTTCTGCGTACCATGGCTGATACGGCTGTTGCCATGTTGTGTAGGAAGCCGAAGGTGTGGTCTCGATACTTGTTGGGTGATACATATCTGAGGCGACCGAGGTTTTCCTCTCGTACGTTCGACTCGGAGTAGTCGCGTATTGCACGGAGTGCTCTCCACTAAACGACATCGACCTTGTTGGCTGCTGGTATGGGGGCCAAGCGTCTTCGGATCGAGATGTACCCTCTGATCCTACCGTCGTTTCCAGAGGCGATGTTGCCCACGTGGCAGGCGCCTGTGACGCTGGTACTGGGTAAGGAGTGTAGCCGGGGGCTACCGGGGACTCGGGTGGATAGCTTCTCCACGACGTGTTGATCTCCCCCTGTTTCGATGTAGGACTCATGCTCGATGATGTCCAGTTCTCCATACTTGGACCGTAGTTGTACGATCTGGCAGCTTGTGCTCCCGGTCCGACTGAGAAACATTTAGCGGTGGATAATGGTTACCAGCAAGCCCGAGTAGAACCTACGCTTATTGTCCTCCAGGTAGGTGTCTGGTCTCATGCCCGGTGGTCTCATGTCATGGCTCGCCGGCATTGCCCTGCCATGGTAAGACTGCTGTGTTTGCAAGTGCCCAGGGTGGCTCGGCGCGATCGGAGGCGGTATGGCCGCGGATCCTAGAATCGTCTTAGGAAGTGGTTTCGATCCAGCCCTTACCGTCGAAGGTGGTGGTTGCTGGTCCACGGCATAGAACTGGCAATCTTTCTTGAGTCTGATGCACTGGCTACAGCGGCCGTCATCTTTCACGGGCTGGCACCTAATCTTCCGTTTTCGACAGTTCCCTAGCAAGCCATTTAGCATCGCCCAAACTATCCTTCGATTCCTCTATGCCGACACTACATACCGCACGCCATATTCGTTCTTGCGTACCCAAGTCTATTCCTCTTCTTCTCTCCAGAGAGACCAAGGGACTCTGCGTCGGGCTCGTTCATCCCCTGCGGTCTCACGTTAGGGGTCGAGTAGGATCTTCTGAGTTTCAGGACTTTTGACATAGACTCTCGTCGTCTGGCGAGGGGGCTGTGACTGGCCGGGGGTGGGTATGCTGATAGTGGAAGAGGAGGAGCTGGAAGCTGGGCTGGAAAAGATGAAGCTGAAGGGACTGGTGGTTGCTGAAGATGTCTTACCTCCATGATGGAGTTCGTAGATGGCGGATAGCTAGACATGTAGGTTGGGTGTGACATATCCATCGTGACACTACTATGCGGCGATGGTGAATAGTGGAAAGACATTGTAGGTTGCATGCAACGGTTGGGTTCCCAGATAAGATGCGGAAGAATCCACCGGCAATGTTAGTTAGATCTGCGATACCCCAACGCAATTGCCACGCTGACAAGCTGGTATCGACGGACTTCAGTCCCTTGGTATATATAAGGATTTTGCATAGACAAGTAGCTCGGTCGATTAGCGCGCAACGTTGCTCGGTTGTTCGAACGCTAACGTCTTCGGTTGATAACTAAGTCTTCCGTGAAGCTTCGCTTCCTCGTTGGGAAAGTACCGGCTCTAGTGACCGAGATCGTAAGACTGCTATAATGCTCTAAAACAGGGAGCGAAAGGTGGTGGAGAGCGTCGAAGTGGACCAATGGACTTCGTAAACGAGCCTGAGGCCCTGGGAACAGAGCTTTGCCGTAACCAAAAGCTGTCTTAGGTCTCAAGAGGTGCAGCGGCAAGGGTTGTTGGTCAGACGCCTCTAAGCGTCTGATGTATATGCTATCCACACGTAACGGCCTCTTGTTCTAGGGCTACCGCCAAGATGGTGAGCCACGGATGATGCGGATCGAGAAATCCTATCCAAGCCTGGCTTGTATCAGTCTCTGGGTCGATGCTCATGTCGGTGGGGATCTGGCTCTGAAACTATGGAACAAGAGTCAAAGCTGAGTGACCCAGCAGTGGTTCAGACTCGAGAAGAGACTAACTTAGGTGGAACTACTCGTGGTTGTCACCCGCAGGGGCGTTACCAGCCGGTCCTCTCTTGGGTACTGTTGACAGGCCTCGACATTTAAGGTCTATAGTCTCTTAACACCACAATTAACGCTATGATAGACTCAAGGATTAGAATGACAACGAAAATTATTAGAGAATACTTTGTCCAAGTCCAATAACGAGGAGGTATCCTACAAGAGTGGTCACTTGGTAAACGGTATAGTATACCCAAAAAACAAGAGGAAGCTGATAAATAGCTAAGATATGGAGAGAAGCGGTGGCAATTGGGTTGGTTTTATAACATCTAGACAGAGATTAAAAGAAATATACACATACCAATTAATGACGAAGGAAGACGGACCGAGCTCAGGCCCTAGAACTTTCCCTTCCAAGACCGTAGCGAATTAACTAGAACTTCGACCCTTGATTTACTTTAATGTCTGCAATGAGCATAATATCCAAAGCGCCGTGATGCCAATGAATAGGGCACTAATTAACGGATAAGAGTGGCCGCAGACTCGCCCTACCAGCCTCAGTCATACCGAGAAGGAACAGTAGTCTAGTCTTTGACTGTGGCATTCTGGCAAAAAAGAGGCTATCCAATATGAAACCTTGAGCCAGAGATCATTTTGCCTCAATATCAAAAAAACATGAGACAGATAGGGTCTACTATGATGGGGGCTGGTATCGGCTATCTGCTTCGATGGCGAGCCCTTGTTCAAGTCTAGCTCAACCAACTCCATTCAGGAGCTTCAGAGTAACAAGTTACGCGGCTACACTCTTGGGCGATCTTAAGAGCTGTTCCACAATATCGTTCTCTACTTATGGATGCGCACATGTGCCCGATCAGAGCTGCAGGTTCATCGCATGCCCCACGGCTAGGCCATCAAGAAGGCGAGAAGCAATGAAGGATTAGACTTATGTCAGAATTTATGCCCGGTGGTTCAAAAGTGTCGTGACGTTTTCGTATGTCTGGCCGGAAGCTTGCGCTTCCTAAGCCGCTTGATGCTCATCCGAACATCCTCACGATGCGCCCGGGATCTTGCATAAGAGCCAGTGGTTCAGACGACAAGCCTTCATGGGTGCTACGTTCCAATGGAACGACAGTTAATCGACCACTAGGAACTTGGCAAGAAATACAGTCAGGATTTCAAGGGAATGGTAGAAAGGGGTAGCCATTCCAACTTTCGCGAAATATTTCGCTCATTTGGCTCTTCTCATTTTTCCAGAGTTACTTTATGTCCGGCACTCTACACCTAGACTACCCTGTTGCATCTATCTCTGCAGATGCGGAGGATTTGATGATGGCAGCTCGAATCCCTGCACCCGGCCTGTCGATCCCGGCTCCAGGTAGCGCCAGAGCATATACATGGGCAAAGAGCCAGAAACCCTTGCTGCAGCAAGGACCAATGTGATGGCTTCGTATGGCTGGGGTTCCATTTACCATCGCACTGCCGCCGAGCACGTTGAAAATCCGGGACTGTCGAGCTGATTGTTAAGGAGAGGCTAAAGAAGCCAGGAAAACTATAAGCCAGAATAGGCTGAACCGGATAGTAGAAAGAATGTTTGACAAGATTTATTCTCTCGTATTGCTTGCTCTGCAGCCTCTGCCTTGTATACTAGATCGGGCCGTTCTCCTTCACGTCAGGCCCTGTTGGGCGATAGAATGAGATAACACTTGGCGGATCTAGCTCTCGGTTTCCCCTGAATATCTAGATCACACACAATGCAGGGTCGAGCGCAGTGGTCAAATTCATCACGCTCGTTCCTTTAGGACTCGTCCTCTAATAGTATGGTCGCGATACAGGGTTTTCTAGAATAACGAGAAATCATTAATAGTACTCTCAATTCTTTTGAAAAAATCCTGACCATAGACCACGCATGTAATAAGTAGCCCATTAGACACCACGGGATCCGCCATGTCGGTACCTGCGCAAGATCTCGACTTGCAGACGGGGTGTCAGGGTTCAATTACTTTGGCCTGCATTGTGCGCCATACGACCACGGTTGCCCACACTGGCGGGCCACCTTACCAACTCTCTAGCATACAATACACGCATACTAAGTATGCTAGGCGTGGCCATGGTCATTGAATCCTGGCATGATTCACAGCGTCCGCTAGAGACGCGATGTTACATAATGCCGCTGCCTCATCCATCCGGGATGACATAGGACGAACGAGATCTGTTCAATCATGCAACGCCGGGCTAAGTCTGTGCGTTGCTTAATCTCTGCTTGGAACCCAATAACCCCAGCGCCGATCAGAATGACGTTACCTCTCACTGGGCGCCTCTCCATTCCGCTGACGACTAACTCCACCAACACGCGACAGGCTGTCAAATGCAATAATCTGGAACTTCGTCCTCCCCAGAGACGCAAATGCATTTTCTGCTAGTCGATCAAACCCTAGACCTGACATGGCTGATGGCCTTTAACGCCGCTGTCCGTACGTGGCCTTATCATCACACCGTTTGCTCCTTTCGTAAGTCGATGAAAAACTCGGTGAAATTCGCGTATCTCCAACTGTCATGCGTATGTATGCTACAGTCAGTAGCATGAGATCGACTCAGCTGTATTTCGCCTCGGCTCTAGGTGATCCGCGCTTACACCCGACAACAACCTCACTTCACTCGGACGAAGGAGATCTCTAACGTCATGGATTATTTCCTTTCATGGATGCGATCTGGGCACTCAACTTTTAATTGAGTCGCGGGGTAATCGTATCTCGGCCCCGGAGACGCGTAACAGATGCTATAAAATTTGATGGGTCGTGCTAGCAAGTAGACAAGGGTCTCGAGTCAACAAAAGTTCAAGTCGATAGTCGAGTTTAACTACCCAACCCACAAATGAGAGGAGTTGCCGACTTTGGAACTCTGCTACTGGCTCGTGTTTTGTAATATGTCCCCCAACAAGCGGATAACATAGCATAATATATCAGAACTCGCGAAGCTAGCGACTAGATGTGACGACATCATAGGCCCCCTGCGGAGAAAGCGGTTAACCCCATACGGGACTGTATGCGCCAGGGAGCCTCGTCTGGTAGAAGCTTAGGTCCCACTATATGACCTACATAACGTAAACCCGACTCTCGCTAGAGCCTCGTTCGGCGCACGTTGGGAGTTTTTGCTGCGTGATCTGCCTTTAGCCGAATATCGCTAGGAGAGGTGGTAGCTCCCATGGACTAATACACTTGGATAGGGAACCAATATCCTGGAACATCGGTCGGTTGCCCGGGCCTTGTCCACCTCTCAATCAATGCGCGGCGTTGTGCAATCAATTTTCGGCACGGATACCCTCCCCTGTTCGGCAGCCCGAAACATCGTCTTCAACGCGAGGTCATTACAGAGCCTCTACAAATATAAGAACTACATGGTCGGAAACCTATAACTAGTTAACTCCAGGATGCTGAACTACAATGCAAATTTGCGAATTCAACCTATTTTTGGAAAGAATGTTAGAAAATAAATAGTTAATTCTCATAAACCCAATTAAACTCTTCCCCAATTTGCGGAGCGTAGCAGAATCACACAACACAGGACCGGAATGAAGGAACTGTACTCTATAGACCAAGATAACAATATTTGTCATCCACCGGCACTGCTAACCGTCTACCCAGAAGTCTGATGAAGCTTTTTCTCGGATCGCTCGGCGCGAATATTTGGATCGATATAATCCTAGTGAGCCCGTAGGCGAGAGCTGAATCTCAAAGTTTAGTATATAGTCGGTTGAGAGATACGAAAACGGCCTTGAGACGCCTCGACCATGCCACATAATTTTGCTACTTTTAATACTACGACATTAAAGATACGAGAATGGTCGATGTAACCTTGTTAGACATATGCGACAAGCAGCCTACCTCGGAGTATCGACTTCTGAGACATGCTTAGAGAATTCGGTAGGAGTCTAGAAGCGGATGCAGTCATGGTTGCTTTTGCAAGCTAGTGTTCCGAGACATGGATATTAAGATTCTGTAGGTCTGTAGGTGTGTGGGTGAAGATGTGGCGTCATAGTAAACATTCTCGCTTCCAACCTCAACCCAATATTTTGTATCACTAACTAAGGTCAGGCCAATAGAGCCATGCAAGATAATGAATACAATCTCAACTTATCCATAGGAAGAAGTACAATAACTTGCATGTCTCAGACAGACGCCGAAACCAGAGTGTCTTGAGGGCCCGTGGCATGCTTGTGTAAGTCAAGGCATGTAATTATATGTCAGCAGCACGTTTATAATGTATTAGCCTTACGCCCCCAGCAGAAACCTTGTCTGACTTGAGTAAAAGACAACGAACACGTGGTTGATCCAACCAGCCCCGAAGCAGTATTATTGTTTACTAGCTCCATTTTACACTGTCATTGTTGAATAATCGTCGCTGCTCCTAATTCGCCCGCGTCTGAAACTTCACGCTTTGGTGTCATGGTGTAACAGACGGAGGTCCACGCATCTCTAGATTGCACTGTCTTTCAAGCGCCCAGACATATCCCAATACGGCTATTTGTAAGAGTCTGGTATAGAGAAGATTTGACCGGGAAGGCTCGAAATGGTACCTCGGTCGAGCGGCTGTCCCATAGTCTGTGGCCCGTAATAGATATCAGACCCCTTTTCCATAAGGCATCACAGCTCCTTTCTATAGACTACGCCTTCATTGCGCCTCTCTATGGTCTATTTAATTTATAGATAGCCAAGTCTTTCGGGATGCGGATCGGGACACCGTGAAATCCACGAATGGGAATATGGGATAGAATCGCTCCTCTTACCTTTACTGCTAAGGAACAGGCCACCCTTCTCGCCTATTGTACTCTCCACATTTCGTTCCTTGTTTCGTTGTAGCAAAATTTCTCGTCTATATTACTACACTTACAAATTACTTGCTCTTCGCGTTGTGGGACAATGTAATCCAGTCGTATCTCGCAGCTAACCCGGTATGAAGGTGTCTCGAAGATAGAACGATATCCTCTAAGACATGATATACCTACACGTGGTGATACGGTCATATTCCTGGTTGAGATCTCCCGGCTTTGTCGTGATCCACACTTTGTGCCCTTCCCAAGCTTCGTAGCCGCGTATCTGATACACGAACATATTCAGGGGTATGCTGCCTCCGTCTTTAACCGCCCGGTCTAGTCTCCGTCTTAGCAGGGCATATATGATCCAGAAGGAAATAATATCGGTCCCGAAATTTGCATATTACTGTCTTGAACCAATCATCTGATAGATTGGTGATGTTATATGGAAAGGATGATGAAAAGGCAAAACTACTGGATCCTTTTTGTTTTTGAGCACCCTATCAGGTTCTTGGGAATTTCTTAAGGCATGAAATCAACGAATGCAAGTCTTACAATGAACCCAATATGATGTGTAATTCGATCTATTCGACTCAACGGTAGCTCTTTGAACAACAAGAAACTACAAAGTACCAAGGGGTCGATATGATTTGAGGTCTTAGTCAGAAGCTTAGCATCCATTATATACTTGTGATCCTTCCGATACTACCTCCATCAATGTTATTAGTCCGGGTATGTTTTTTGAATACTTCCGGCCTTCAGCCTGGGAGGATTTATTATCTGCTCCAGTATGAATATAATGACATGGAAATTTTGATAGACTCAGATACAAGAAAGGGGCTTAAATATACAGTTGGATAATCGAGCGGTGAGACTATGTGTTGCAGCCCCGATGAAATATCAAAATATGTTATATAGCATATCTTCAAGAGCAGTAATATATGTTCATTCAATTAGAAATCCTTGATATTCATCCCCATGCTTGGCTGCTTCAAGGAAACTATTCTAATCATTTTCTAAGCATATTGTCTGTGACAATCAATTGCCGGAATATACAATGCATCCTTTTAGGATTCGAAACTGCATCTATATCAGACATTAAATGTCGTGATTCAGTAAGACGGCAGACGATCTACGATCCACGAATCAAAATTCTGGATTAGACAGGTAGGAATCTCACGGTATGACCCGATTCCTACAGCCCTGCGTTGAACCGACGCTACTATGAGCTCCTCTGCTTACGTAACTACACAAAGCGAGCACCAATGCTCTGGAGAGCAAGCAAGACTCGCCTATGCGCCCACGTAGTTCGTAATACGGAGAGATGATGCGACAAGCACGCGCCCTGGGACGAGAGTTGGGCACGAATTGGGTTATGTGGCCGACACGCAAGTCTTACAGCCACTTCAATCCGGGTTACTGGATGATGACATGGAGGGGAAGAATATTGGGGGCTAGTCTCGCAAGAGGCGAGCACAGCATACCTCTATTGATTGAATCTGACTGTGTCTGTTGGTTACCTACCTACCTACCTACTTGCCTACCAACTCGCTAAACACGTATATATAAACTAGTATATCCACCACCCGAATCCTTCCCGTCCGACCGTACCCCGATTTGACGATGACCTGAGCAGCTAAGTCAGTGTATACGGTCCCGAGGCATCCGTCATCCATACCATAAATACGTTATTGCTATTTTCTTCACGGGGAGGATGCCAGTGTGATCGAGGTATTAGATGATATAATAGGTAAAAGAAATAGGGAAAAATATAAATTACAAAGGAGACTTATCGAACCAGTGGAATCACTCGACTAGTCCCGCCTCCCAGACCAAATAATTGATGGCAACGCAGCCAGCCGCCCGCCCCGTTCCTAACGTACATACATAATACATACATAAATGCATACATACATACATACACTACGTGAGAAAACCGCCACACATCAATGACCTTTACTTATATGTAATTATTCAGGGGGTAATCCTGATTGGATCGTGCTATTAACAAACCGTTGTGCTTGTGCTGATCGAGCATAGTATAGTATAATATAGTTCGCGCCGTCAGTCCGTCAATCACCTGATACCAGACAAGCCAACGCCGAGGTTCTTGGCAGGGAGCGAAGACGACCTTGCCCCAGGCTTGGGCGCTCGTCGCAGGTGTGAGAGGATTGGTATAATGCGGCGGGTGCGGGGCTTTTCGCGCTCGAGCTTGCGCGACTCGGGGAGCAAGATATCCTTGATGGGCTCGATAAAGGTAGTGCGGCGTCCGAGCGTGGCGTCTGACGGGATGGAGCGCAGCGTCGAGGTCGCGGATAGCGGGCTGCTTTCCTTATCGTTGGTGTCGACAAAGGTGACGCGCAGGAAGTCAAGGAATGTATCGATGTCTTGCCTGGTGGTCATTGCGCCAACGCTTGCGCGGACGATACTACAATGATGCAAACCGGACTTTAGAGAAGGGGTTCTTGTGATCTGGGATAAGGAGGGAAGGGTCTGAGCCAACTTACCCTGTGGGGAGCCCGTGCAGGACGGAAATCCCGTTCGAGCCACAATGGTGGCCGGCTGAGAGCGCTCGCTCGGTCATCCACGGCTCATAGCCCAAGAGGGAAAAGATCCCGCCAGGGTTGCAGACACCTATGGCTGATGTAAGCTATTGTGTGTACGCCACAGCGCCGCTAATAGGTTTTTGGTTTGGTTTAACTTGTAGTACCTACCTCCAGATCTGATATAGAAACCAGCGCTGTTGGCTATGCGTTCCACGTCTGTGTACGAGATGTAGGCCCCACTGGAGAGAATCATGTTGAAGGCAATGGCCGAGCCTTGCTTATTCGGGTTACTGAAGTCTCTATTCTCAGAATAGATATGACATGCAGGTCGCCCGTTGGAATGGCGGAGTCCAACCATGCCACGATATAACTGCTCAATTAGGTAAGATGTGTGCGCGGAGATGGTTCGCATAGACCTGTAAAGCCGCAGATGCACATCGATCGCCTCACCAAGAGCGAGTATGCTGTGGAACGGGAGCGTTCCATCTTCGAGGCCCTCGTGTAGCTTGTACGTTGGTGTTTGAAGGCCTTTCGACCGGTGCCACGGCGTATCGCCGAAGGTGGCGACCATGGAGACTGTACCCCCACCGAAGTATTTGCGAAGGGCGAGTATATGACCTGACTCCTTCCTGACGACCAAGGCGCCTACATCGGGAAAGCCGAATATCTTATAAAGAGAGAAGCACGTAAAGTCGGGGGCTTGATCAGGATCCTGGAAGATATTCTCCATCGGGTATGTCATGGCAAGTGCGGCGGCATCTAGGAGTGTGTATGTGCTTTGCAGAGATTCGGAGTGGCGCGCTCGATATGACCATGACAGAGGCAGCCTCCTTCCAGTCATATTGGACTGGCCGGGATACGCGAATAAGCCAAGACCGTTTGGGTTGGAACGGTTGGTGAATGCATTCTCTGGGTATTGAAGCCATTCTTCGACTTCTTGGTCGTTTTCGAAACAATGGAATTGTCCGTATGTGAGCTCCCTCACACCAACAATACTAGTGTGAGCATCCTTGTGATACCCATACCAGAACTTGCCATCTTTCGTTTTTTCTCCGAGATCTCTGAAGCAGTCAGCTACTAGCTTTACTGCAGCTGTGGCGTTTGCGACAAATATGAGATCGAAGTCCTTTGAGCTTGCTCCGAGGAAATCGAGCATCTTCTCACGAACTTGATCGACCATATCGCCGGAAAGTCTTGCAGGAGAATTCTCGGAGTGTGGGTTGCCATATAAGCTCGTGATCATTTTCGATGCAAATCCCTCCACGAGGGATCTTGCATAGATTGTTGCTCCGCCATGATCGAGGTAGACACCTAGCTTGGAAGTCAGAAGCTGGACTATAAATAGTTTCGATCGTCATTGTATTTTACCATCGTTCATATGAGGGTACTCCTTCTATTTCGCTTATGGTTAGCACATTCCCCGAGGTGTTAGAGGTATGAGAAGAGTAGATATTGGTAATGCGACAACAGCATGAAATCCCTCTGTTGGAATATCAGAAGAAATAAGCCGGGAGAAATAAAAAAAAAACAAAAAAACACGAACCTGGCGTAGAGCCTCAACATCTGAATTATACTCTTTCGATGAAATGGTAGTCATTTTCGTAGCTTTGGAAAAGGGAGGGGGAGATGGAGGCGATGACCACGCAGGGCTATTAATTGTCTGATAGGATGACGACACTGAACTTTATGTAGGCCGATTGCAGTTCCGTGATTCAGATGAAAACAAAGCCAACATTAAAAGGTAGTGGGGATGATAAACAGAAGCATGCGACTTTGGATCAATGTCTTGTTTCTTGCCGATTATCAAGGCCACATGGAATGGCGTCTAGCGCTGATACACTTTTTTAAGTCTAGCCTTGGGATAGACAATAGGATCACAAAGACAATTGTGTGCAAAGTGCAGCGGACCAACCGAGACTATTTAATGGAATCAATAAAGGCTAGCAAGGAAACTAGGTGGTAAGTCCCTCGACTACTGTACAGTAGAAACAGGAGATGGATGGTCTTCGGACCTACCTACCTATTACTCAGCTATGAGCCTCTTGGCCACTTCGTGCTGATCCGATGTGATGCACAAGGATATCACTAGATGCCACATTGCGGTGGATTACCATGCACGATCGACTGTCACGACCGGTCTACGATATATCGGATGCGTAATACATCCTATTCAGACCACTTAATAGATAACGTCAGCATCCTATTCGTTGGAGGATGACGCGGGAAGCATGGTTCGAGTCACAGAAGGCACAGAGGGACAAGCGGAAGATGATCGCAACAAACATCCACACAGTCTAGACACTAGCCCCATTAGCTCCCGGTGTTCCTTCAGGTGTGAAGCTGACAGGACCGCGGACAAGGCGGAGCATCGTCATCCCACCCTACCTCGAGCCGAGTGCCTGAAGTTTCCAAGGCTATTGGACAAACGAGATGCTTCACCTCCATTAGCCACCACCTTGTCTTCAGGGTCTCTTCCGAGTGGGTGTAGCTTTAACCGGTTGGCATGAGTTGACCGAGACCCGGTGTCTATCCATATCTGACGTTGTTGGAAATATTGAATAAGGATCGAGATGGGCTAGTCTTGCGGATATAGCCTCGCATATGGATGTTAGCCAACGACCATTATTTCCTAATGAGATAAAGTCCAAGAAAAATATTTTTCTTCTTTTCCTCTAGGATGACAATAAGAGGTTTTGGATTGACTACGTTTGTTATCCAACTTCAGTTGATGCGGAGCTAAGGACCGTTGAACTATGAAGGCGTGCCACTGAGGCCACCGACAACCCCATGAAGCCTAGTAAGGCAGTTATTCAAATCGAGAGGTATCATTGTATCGCGCCCACTACGCCAAGTGGCAGACATCCTCTCGTTGGTGGGTTGAAGTGACTGTTGTAAGGATTGCGTTCCAATCTGGCGCATGAGATCCAGACGACTTTCCTACAAAAACAGTTAGGAACTTCCAAGGTGATACGACTTGGCCCAAAGGCGCATTTGAGAGCCTCCAAGTAACTGATGTAACTCCGTATGACGATAGGGCCCGCTTACGTTCAAGACTAGCGATTGGCTCGCATGTGTCACGAGCCTGGACATCAAGTTAAATGGTTCGCCCCAGGGTTGGTTGTACAGTCTTGCTGCATCTCTTGAACGAGAAATACAACCTTGATGTCGGCAGTAGACAGAACCAAGCCTGATTAAGATGCCGTATTCCGTTTTAAGGAATGATCATAGGGCACTGTTTCTCTATCGGGCTGAACAACCAGACTTTTTTGCCTTGACAAAAGCTTGAAGGTTGACAGCTGATGGGCTCCTTGTGATTGGTGTGGTACGCTCAGGTAATCGGTGTCATTGTTAGCCTTCTCAACTTCACGGCAGGTCATCGATGGATGATTGTTTATAGTTTCTGAGGTAGAAAGTGACCACGTGTATTACCTAGAATGTGCTTATGCAGAAGAACTTGTGTATCCGTATCATCATTAGGTGCAAGTAATATGACTGCTGCGTTGAGTAGAAATAGTGATGAGCATATGTCAAAAATGTGGCACGGACTGTGCAGCAGCATCCCAAGGCAATGGTAGCCGTATAGGAGGCGTCCTATTGCTGCTCTAACCCCAGATCCTCACAAGGTTGCTGCAGAAGTATTGCTAGCATCTCACTTAAGGTCGCAGAACATCCAAGTTGGGAGGCCCCCAACGCATATGCTTTACGACTCGTCATTGGATGGCGAGGGCTCCTCACGAGACCCATTAATTAGGCCAGTACCGTTAGACAGCTGTATAATGCAGGACCCCTGGTCATATCAGATCCTGTTGCCGTCGGGTTTGGCTTTTGGGTCTTCGGTCCATTATTGGTAGAATTCGAACAATACCCTGATAAGCTGATCCTAATCATTACCATCTGCCTTGTCTTTCATACTCTGACGCGAGTGAATTGGGATAGGTAGACGCCGCTCGTTCCATTGAATGCAGGTCCCCGCATTGCACGAATGCATTGGACATTGCACTGACGTGGACTAATCTCGTTGAAGTTGGTAGGTCAAATATGAGCTCGTCCCTAGCCGATTCAGGTGAGCCGAGACGCATGCGGCGACGTGAGAGGATCTCGGAAGTTAGTTCTCGCATTTGCTATGCATGGTGTGTTACATCAAAAGCTCAAGCTCGACCTTGGCTTCGATGAGGTCGTAACGTGCGCGCTAGACAGGGCTAGGCACGGCATATAGGTAGGTACCTATACTATCTGGTATATGAAGCTAATTTAGCTACTAGATAGAGCGTATCATCCGTGTATCCAATATCTCGACGGTAGGGTTGACTGATGTCGATCTGCCGAATGGCGAAATAGTCCCTTAACTGGCCGAAGGATCGGAATTAATAATATGGCGCCAGTCACACTTAGAATGCGCTCCTAATGCCACCCCTCAGGCCATGGCTGGGTTTCTGGGTTTTTGGCTTGGTGATGCCAATCGATAGAAGGCATCTAGTTGAGTGACGAACCATGCCCATTGCGGACATGTCGAGCGCTGGCCTTGTGGGGGAGTGACGCAAAGGGTCAAATGTTGCAAGAATCGTTCGATAGTACTTCACAAAAGAAACGATGCTTACGATAGAGCAAAGCGAGATCGCTGCAGTGTGTCTTATCTTGGCCCTCGTCGGCCTGGCAGGACTAAGCTCATCATCTGGACCGTTCGGGAAAGTGGATGCCCGGTGCTAGACCGTAAGCATTGCATTCTGTTTCCAGGTTGGGGTTGGGCACGCTCTGCCTAGTTTTTCTGCATGTGGTATATGCACGTACTTAGTATGTACGTGTAGTGGGCGTAGGCAGTGTACATCTATATGTATGCAGTATACGTACTCCCATCTGGGTATCTGTATACGATACTGTAGTATATGGTACTACTAGTATCCTAGCATACTAGCATACGACACTAGATGGTGATGGAGATGGAGATGTGGGTTTGCTGTGCCTCCTCGTTGACGGCCGGTTAGTGGCACGCACGTGAAGCAGACGCTCGCGCTCGCTCGCTTCACGCGGTCTGGCGGTGGAGCCATGTCGAGCATGTCGGCGACTGAAGCAGGCCAGTAAATCTGTGGTCACTCTCACCCACTGCCTGGTCACCATCTGGTCACTGTCTGGGCTCGTCGGGCCAGTCCAGGACGCCATACTGTCGCAATGCTACCTACGTGGAGCAGCAGACAGCGACAGCAACTGGGAAAGCCATGATGATCGTGCCAGTCTGTACGGCATGCTGGACATGCTGGACATGCTGAGCATGCTCGAACCCCTGCAGGTCGAAAAACGGTGTATCGATCTGGCAATTGATCGACGTCGTAAGATGGGGAGGGCTTGGCTCTTGGAGAGGATGATATGATTATTGGCAATAACGCAGGTGAAATTACCAGCAATTGGTGGTGCCTTGTGGTGAGTGGTGCGTGGTGAGTGCGTCGTGGTGATGATGAGATCACCCGCGGTAGTTTGATGGGTTTTGCAGGTTGCAAGCATGGTGTCTGCTGTCAGTGGTCGCTGGCTGGTCGACACTACTGCGTCTAAAGCCCACCTAACAGTGGGACTTGGCCGCTTAGGCACCCGTGCGTGGACCTTATCGGGGGTTGTCAACTGGGGACCTACGCATAGGGCGCTGCATGTGATGATAGCTACCAAATACTTAAGCTAGCATGAGCGTGCCTACCTGGTAGGGGTGGAAAAGTCGCTCTCCGTGCTGCCGATGACGGGGTACGCGCTCGCGTCCCGTCCCGCCCGGGACCAGGCCTAGCAGCATTCGTTTATCAGATTTCCGCCTCAGCGTGCATTCAGCGTGGCAAAATTTTCTTCAAATACCGCCCTGCGCGTCTGTACGAATTTCATATATCTATATGTATATGTGTCTATGCGTACGTATATTTATATGTATAATTGTATGTGGTATACGTTATATTCATGTATAGCTGTGTCACTATAGGTTGCAGTGAGATCCATGCCGACTTATATGTTACTCTTCACGTGAGACGTCAGAAGTGCGGATTTATGTCATAATTTATATTTCCACCAAGTTTTTTCTCTATATGCGCAAGCAAACAACCTTGAACAAGCGTCTCTTTCTATTACATGCGGCCTCTTTTTTGCACCGTTGTGCTACAGGGTCGTGCAGGCTCCGCCAACGTTACCGTATTTTCTGTCAACCGCATGGGAATCTGTCCCAACTACCATAGCCCTGCAGGCGGGATTTGTCCCGCCCATGACCCAACCATCTAAGCGCCGGAAATCTCCCTAACGTGCCAAATGTGGACTCGCCATTTCCCGTTATGCATCCTACTAAGATGAATGCGCAAAGTCTTGATGGGGGTGTCTCTCAAAACGCGAGCAACATGGCAACCATGGGAAGGAGGGTTAAGCCCGTGATAGAGAGTGCGCCAGCGGCCCCGACCACGGGAATCATGTTATTATTTGATGGTGTCGGTGTTAAATCACCCAGGCACGATCCATCCGTAGTAGCAGTAGCATTGTTGCTCGAACAGTGCAGTACCGTGAAGTTCGCGCACGTGATGCGCGTCTTGTTAGCGAAGTGGACGACGATGCTGCGGTTGAGGAAGTAGGAGCCTGGCCCTTCGTTCATGGCGGTGAAGTCATCGTGGAACCTGGCTTTGTAGGGATCCGATGTGATCTTGCCGTACTTACCAGTGAGGTCTCCAACTTGGCACGTTGCCGGACTCGTAGAGTTGCAAGCCGGATCCTCGCCGCGGATGAAAGGGTCGAGACTACAAGAATCCAGAGATTAGCAACTACCGTTTCGGGTAAGGATATGACTCGTCATTAGATATTTCGGCAGCATGCAGGTATGCTGGGGTAAAAGATGTGCAAAAGTGGAAACAGATAACTCAAGAATGCGTACTGGGCCAGGGTGTTGGTACAGTTCCCTGAAGCATCGAGTGGGTTAACATGAAGATGATACGCTGCGTATATGTTAGCGGACACATAATTTTACCCAGTACCATGATAACTACCCACTGAATGGTCCGCCCTCCTTGGGCAAATTGGAAAAGGTAACCTCGAAGTTGACACCAACACCCTTGTGTCCCGTAGTGGCCTTCACGGTGCCCTTAACATTCCCGTGAAGAGACCCCGCGGTGAAGAAGGGCTGTTTTGGGAGCACGGCGATGGCTTCTTTTCCGATGGGGTTATCGGTGACTACGATGGCGTCTCCTAATTGCTATGATTAAGAATAAGCAAGGGAGGTTATTTCAATACGCTCAAGAATCATGAGACTACCTACACCTGTCGTGGCGTTCTGTGCAAGGACGCCGGCGCCGCCCATGGCAGAAAGGGAGAGAATGCCTGACAAGCGCATGGTGTACGGCTTTATTGACGCTGACTGTGTGATGATAGTAGGTAGGATTAAATCTGTACGTCCAGAGCTTTGCTAATTTATTGAATAGCTAGGCACGTGTTTAGACGAGTTGGTGTCAACGGGTCGTTAGAGTAAAGCTTGAACCGGGTGACGGCAGAGATCAGAGATCAGAAATCCGACAAAAGTAGGTGGGTGACGGGACGATGGTTGCTAGGGAGAGAGTGAGTGAGACGTATATATGCCCGGTCCTCGAGGACTTGGGACGCCGGGCCGTTTATTATCTGGTTTGCGTGCTCCCTGACGTCGGGCAAGCGCAACTATGGTTTGACAAACATACACACTGCCTATCTCCATACCTCTTTCTTTAGTGGGGCCTGTTAGAACACACAATGTCAAAGAGGAAGAAGCACAAGGAAGTTATGCCTGGCTGGCGCCCGGGCTTTCTTCATCGATGTTGATTTCACCCACGCGGGTGTAACACAGCACATCAAAGTACAATGATACATACGGGAGGGGTTTGCTCTACTACGTACCCAGGGGTAACACAGCTGTCCCCGCAAGACAGAGTACTTGAGCTCGTGTTGGCCATGGAGAATTGATTCTGCAGTGGCTGCATGGCACTGGGCGCTTCGAAGCTCTGCAAAAAAGACACGGCGGAGCTGAGCACGCTCGCTGGCTGGCGACGGATGTCTTTCTCTCCCCGGCGTACAACGCTCGTAGCGTGCGGGAACCTGCACCACCACAAGGATAAATAAAGATCAGTGCCAGCGCAGCTTGACAAGGCAATTGATCAATCAATTTATATTGACATGACAGCTGCCGAGCAGTAAATCAAATACAGCCTGTACATCGGTGGTGGTGAACAATGACACGTCTCTTTTACCCGCAAATGATGCAACTGGCGCCCTTCAGACGCCATAGAATGTGAACTACACGGCAAAACTTCTTTGACGCCTATCAGAAAGGATATGCGATGATGGCATACCCAAGTCATGCATGACTGCAGGGCACCGCCTTTGGGGGAGACATTGCTCGGACAGATTCGGAGCTGTTGCCACCCATAACGGCTTGTAGCGAGGGGTGCAAGTCCTACCAGTGGCTTGCTGAAGGGAGCACAGCATGAACAATTAGAACGCGTCAGGATGCAGGTCCATGTCTTGTTGTCTTGACGCGTTGGATAATGAAAGACACTGGAACGTTTGCTGGCTTTCGCCACCTCCGGCTTCCCCAGAGTTTCCATATCTATCTCTTCGTATGATTTGCTTGGAGCGCTACCCCAATGGTGGTGTTATCATTGGAAACCGGAGCCCATTGACCGGACTATGGTCACAATGGTGTGACGGGTTCAAACAAATTCGCGAAGGGAGCGCTGAACGTAAATTGTTCAAGGCGGTTCCCTGTCATCGAGGGATACGGCGCCAGTAAAAGGACCAAGAAGTTCAGTATCCCTTGCTTCATATTGACCTAAGAAGTCATTTGAAGTTATACATATCCCTTCCGAAAACTTTTTGTTGTTGGGTGATAACCCACGTTGTGTGGGTATTATTAGACTTGTTTTCTAGAAACCAAACAGCAGTTGAATCTAAGTCAGAAAATTGCGAGATTTACAGATGCATGATTGATGGCGTGCGTATCAGCAACGTCGATTGGTTAGGACCTTTGATGTATTACTTATGCCCAGAAACCGAACCGCTGCAAGTTTCCTCTGGTTGGATATGGTGCTCTCTTTCAGTGCAAGGTTAATCGGAACTTCATCGCCTCCAAGCGCTCGCGAATCATATGTAACCCATCCGACTGGTAATACTATGCAACAGGGAGGGTGTAATATGAACTTGGTCTATGCTTATAACGACGGACTAAGGGCAGCACAAATAATCCTGCCTTAAACATCAGAGTCTCGACCTTTGCTGGTTGGCTGAGTTATATGTCATTTGTTATACCCGACTCAGTGGCAAGCACACTGCTTAGGGCGATGTACCGCTTCTTGCACAGTATTGGATCTAAGAAATGTGTATTATCATACGGGAGGCTGCTTGCATACAATGTTGCGCATTGGGATTCTAGCGGTTATCGCCACCTGTTACCGAAAGGATAATATAATAATTCCGGATGATATCAAGCGGACGACCGCGCATTAAAACCATATAAGTCCGGAGCTCCGGACCCAATCTCTAATAATAGGTCCCAGCAATCGAGGGGAAGCCGCTCAGGGGTAGCCTCCGCAAAGGTCCGTTCTGCTCGGACCGGCCGGCGCGCTTGTTGGTGAAACCTTCCGATATGTTACTAATATGTTACTGACCGCTATGATATGCCGAGACGCCGAGTTTCGAGGACCCATAAGCAGAGCCCCCCGTCCACCTATACGTTCTATTGAACCGAATCGCACGCTCGCTAATGAAGTGCGATGGCGCCGCGTTGATTCTCGCGCATATGCAAGACGCCCTGCAAGCCGCAGCACACTAGGAAAGCCTATGAAGAACGTGCAACTATTAGCGACCGGTCCTCTCGCGAATGTAGTCATTTTTAGAGAAACAGCAATCATCCTCCTCCGCCATCTATAGGCAGGGGAGCGGTGATGCGGTATCTGCAGCCCACGAACATACCGCATATACAATAACAGCCGTGAATATCGTACTCGAGACTTCGGAAGTGTTGTCGGGATCGTCGACGCCGCCTACAAACTCGTGGTGCTTGCTACGGTACAGACTACCGATGACGGAGAGAATGATGATGGCAAAAAAGGAGATGACGACGCTGTAAACCGAGGTTAACCGTCAGCTAAGAATCCTGCTCTCATGATTCTTCCATCTTCTCTTGTGAATTTGATGGGCTGGTCCTGCTGGCGATGACGGACGACGGAGAGAAAGGTCAGGGACATACCAAGACCATGCTTGCATCGCCCCAACGACAGGCTTCATGACGGCGGTAGATTGGTGGCTAGCAGGTGCTAGCTACCCTTCTCTTTTTAAATTACTATCCAACAGACGAATTGGCCACGACACTGGTTGCGTTTTCGCGTCGTCTTCGTGTAGTTTCGGTTCGGCTTTGTATGTATAATGAGGGTTGTGAACAGGCAATACTGAGCAGGCAGGAAGCGCACTAGATGCGAGCTCTGGACTAGCTTAGGCTAAGCTAAGCAGCTACCTACGCCATATTCCCCAGTGTTTGGGCGGATTGGCTAACTTGATAGGTTAGGAGACCCCGTGTCTCCACTAATCTTGCCTGAAAGGGAACGCTGAGCCTTCCTCTTCCATCAATAACATTAACAACACCAGGGCTGCTGTTGGACGATGAGCCAGCAATAATTCGCGAATCTGAGCAAGGTGGAAACACTATTGCCTATTTCCAGTCGTCTATTGTTGGTAATGGAACATTTGAGTAAGCATTTTTTGGTCATAAATCTTCTCGCTAAGCATGATGATGACTTCAGATGCTCAAGAACCTATATTTTACACCAGCTCCGCCAGTTGACTATAGTCATTATGATTCCCAGGGCTTGCGCCTTTTTTGGGATTTCCTTACTCCGTGAGGTAAAATCTATTGATTAGGACTAAGTATATTCATGAAATACTAGTAATAAACTATCAAAACAGGTTGGGAGTAAGACGCCGTGACCGCGGTATTGATCGATCTCTTACTGTCGGTCTCGGGGGCGGAGGTGGGAGAGGCTTGTCCGCGAAGTCAACGGTGCTGACAGAGAGTTTGCCATCGGACGGTTGCGATGACACCTGAATGGACGTCCGGACCTGGATCTCCGTCCTTGAAGGCGGCGGCGTCAGAGCGTCATCCTGCATGCCGGCAACCTCAATGGCGATATCCAAATTCGACGACGATAGCACTCTTTTTGCTGACGGGCTCTTCGGCCGTGGGCGTCGTACTTCGATATCCTTGTCCTGCGCGTCTTGACCCCTCTCTAACCGCCGTGGCGACATCATGATAATGTCCTCGGGCGTTGCCACTGACCTCTGCCACGGAATCGTGTCTGTCAGGCGCTTGGTACTTGAACCGAACTCCAAACCAATTCTCTTGAAAAGCGGCGGCATCGTAGCGATGCATCCTGCTATGATACCCAAAGCAAGCTCAATGATCGCACTGGCCCCAATAGCTCTGTATAGCGCCGTGTCAGTACTCCAAGTGGTGGTATATGATGTAGGAGCCCTACATTATTCCAGGTCCTGAGGGGTTGCCGGTTGTATGACCAGTCTGGCTGGTATAGACCAAGCGGACAATAAGGGCAATTCCCGCGCTAACTGTCTCAGAATTATTGACTTTTGTGATCAAGAGAAGATACTCACATAATTCCGAAACCCAATATAGCAGCGATACCAAATTTTGATTGTCGATTTATCCGAACATTCCACAGCACTTCAATATCACGAGTTAGCAGCAATTTTCTTCCAGGGTAATAGTTGAAATCATCAAAGGAATATATGAGATTCCATATTCGTCCGTCTCTAGGTATGATAAGAGACGTATTCCTGATATAATCCTAGGCAGGAAGAGAATGGGGTTTGGCACCACTTACTGGCGATAGGAAGAAGACCAAGTATCCAATCCATGACCACAGCGAACGAACCCCAAACCAGAGTAGAAACCTCGACCAGCATGCCATGATTGCAGGATCCTAGCGCCCCTTCTCTTATCTTCTCCCAAAAGTAGGAAGGGGGTGAGCATTGAAACACTATGATGAAGAAATATGCGGTACTTGTGACCGTCGTGACGCCTATAACGGCGTGCAAGACAATCCGATGCCATTTGGTTACCGCGATTCGTAACAGAAATAAGGCAATGGAAACTCGGGCTAAGCCTGATACCGGGCCCGAGGCTGCCATATTGCCAAACAAGGTTTTGAGCATAATTTCAGCGTTCCCTGGGCTATCTACGATAGACTTGCCCATTCCGCCATCTATGATGGAGCTGAAAACAAAATATCCGGTTGCTGTGTAGCCCAACTGTTCATTGGACGGGTTAGCATATATAACGTTCCGGACAGGGTGTTTGCAAGCTTCATACTAATGATAATAGCATAAGATAGTCGTCTATGCTGACTTTCCTAAGCAACACAATTTTCACGAAAGCACGCGTGAGCGACGCCATCCAAGCGAGGGCGAGAAAGATCACCTGGAGAGTGAACAAACTCGTTCCCGGTGCATTCACGTCAAAGCCTAAATTTC
Source organism: Xylaria sp. FL1042 (assembly GCA_022495085.1). Taxonomy (NCBI): domain Eukaryota; kingdom Fungi; phylum Ascomycota; class Sordariomycetes; order Xylariales; family Xylariaceae; genus Xylaria; species Xylaria sp. FL1042. The sequence continues at coordinate 101,508 of MU380158.1, read as the reverse complement.
TGTCGGTCGCCATCGTCGATGCCGCGTGTATACCGGCTTATCTCGCAGGTAATGATGTAGGCGAAGTTTTTTTCCCCCTCCCCTCGTTGGGCTTCCCTTCTGTTCCTATTATCTGATGAATATTACGCAGTTGTCTGTTGGGATTCGCTAAACGTATTATCCCCACGTGAACAGTAGCTTGGACGGATTCCGAATGCGGCACAGTATCATAGCGGAAATCCTTGAAGCTTCGCTGAAGTTGAACGCCAGGTTATTGTCGACTCTAACGAAATTCAAAATGATGAGAGAGACTGCCAGCAGTTGTAGAACTCGAAGCGCAACTCTTTAGATTACGTCTTGGATACAACGTTCATCTATGTATGGTTTACACAATCAGAAGGAACTGGGGATCTGGAAAAGCGTCTAGGGTTGCCTCGTGGCTGCGGCGAGCTTGATGCAACATGAATCCATGTGAGCCGATATGTGGCTGACCTGGATCACCTTCGACACCTCCCAGGCTTTCTGCAAGGCAGGAGTGTGCGTCATGGGTCTCAGTGAAGGTGGTTCTGAAGTAGAATTGTCCCTCAGACCCGTTTCAAGCTGACCTCTGTAGCGAGTCAAAATGTTCATGATAGGCCCCTTATCACCCAAGCCATCATTGAAAAGGTTCAGATGGTGGCCGCATCGCCGCCATTGGTACTACTGACTGACGGTACTAAATTCGCAGTGAAAACCGTAGTGCCATCCACGGAACTACGTCCTCAAATCATTACGTAGCACCTATCTCGCTAGGTGAAAATATGATCACCAATGCTTGGTAAATCGAGGGCTAATCGGCTGCACAACCGAAAATAACAATTTTCAGATCTACTTAAATAGGCCCCCCCCTGAATCTGTGCCGCAGTGTGGTTCGCATGCAGCTCCAGCTTCTGCACCATATATGCGAGCGATGTGGATACGAGGACGAAAGGGAAGAAACATTTTCGTGGAAAGGCTGAGTAGCATCGTAGAATCCCATCGGTATGTCTCGGGATCTGGTCTTTTCTAACTGTTAGATGTATCATGCAGGAGAGGGCGCCATCTCTTAAAATACTTATCAGTGTTACATCGGTCTTATCGATGACAGCTGAGGAAGACAACCAACCAGCCAAGACAACTACCTGAGTGGACGTAATCCGTATTTTCGTTATGAAGCTTTAAAAAGAACCCCCGGTTCTAGCAACGCGCAACATTTTAGACCCCAAGCAGGCAATCAGGTTTTTTTTAGGAGATGCGTTAAATACTCAATACTTCGACCAGCTGAGCTAGTATGCCCAGATCAGGGTGCAAACTTGAAAAGAAGTTCGCTAGGACAGGAATACTGAGTATTAGAGGCAGGATTGTCGGCTATTAGCTTACTGTATCCCAAATACGCTCCTCAACAAGTCAGTCATATGCAAATGGGTTTCAATCCGATCGCCTCCCCCTGGCATGAAACCTTGGAGAGTGCCTCGATAATAGCGAGAAACATTTTGCCACATGGTTACCCGAGGTGAGCTGACCTGATATTTCGAGCTGCACCAACCAGTACGCCACGATCCCAGTTGGGGATTGATTCTCCAGTCTTAATCGACACACCTGAATCCGGCCCCGAACGCTCTCACCCTCCTCCCCTTCCCTCCCCCCATAATCGACGCCGTGCAACCTCGCAAGGAGGAACGCAAGCTAACCCCTCAAAAATCCTCCAGCCTGTAGACACTGTAAGAAGGTTCTTCGTATGGGTGGGCACTTTTTTTCACAAGGATGTCAGTGTCCTCAACAATGCAAAGTACCTTGCTTGGCAGCATGTGTGTGTGTGTGTGCGGGCGTGCGGGCAAGAAATAGCGAGACAGAGAGGAAGAAGACGCGAGACATACGTTTTCAGGGCCGCGACAGCTTTCCTCGTCGTCTCTTCCCCCACGCAGAGCGTCTCGATGCAGAGCTCTTCCACCTCTTCTAGAGCCCCGATCTTACCGATCGCTGGGTTCGCGCCGGCCGTGGGACGAAATTGGCCGGTGCCCACCGCGGCCGTGAAGCAACACTCGCTGTAGTTGCCCTGTCGGCCTGCGCCCGCGGCAAAGATCGCCGTCTTACACGCCGCCGCGGCAGAGGGTGGGACGTGGAAGACGAGGCGGAATCGCGATGCGGCCATTTTTCAATCAATCAGGTAAGCGCTGAAGTGGCGTGGTAAGCTGTTGGTTGTATACGTTGATTATCGGTAAGTAGAATTGAAAGAAGTTGGCTGATGATGAATGTCAAGTCAATCAATCAATCAATCAAAAACGCTCTCTTCTCCTGTCGGTGCGGGGTGTTGTATTGAAAGGATGTAGAGGGCGGTAGGGTATCTCTTATGAACCTCAAATAATGTCTCAAGGTAACTTGATGCTTCTAAATATGCATAACGGCCACGACTTTTCCAGAACCTACTTTAGTCGGTGTTCCGTTTATTTGTCACTGCAAGAAGTTCCTTACAATATGGACGCTGATTTCAATGTGCTATGTCGCGATGCACTCACTTAGATGGCAGGTAATACTTGAGCTACGGCAGACCCCACGTACAGCCACCCCCGCAGCTGTAAGCTGGTGTAGATTCCAAAGAAAAAAAAGTATTAATTCAGTATCCATTTTGACGGCACCTCAAATTTTATACACAGTTCAGGTACCTCTGAGCAATGCAATCACCACATCAATCTCAGCCATGCGGCGCGGAGAGTTTGCTCCAGTATATACCGTCATATTTGTTGGGTCCTCAGAAGAAATGTTCTAATTTGACTCTGGGTGACGGTAACGATGATGTCATGACCGCTCATGTTTATTTTATCTACTTCGTCACGATATAGATATAAAAATATGCGCCTCGGACTGCAATTATATTTTAATATTTCAAATCAAGTCTATTCAATTCCTATATTAATTTCAAAGTCTATTTAGTTATATATCTTTTCTTCTATACGATTATCCAAACCCTTGGTGCAAGTGAGCTCAAGGTGTATCAATAATACTTGTACTTTGTATATCACGACAATTCACGATGTCTGATCAGTTTAAGAAAGGTGAGTATCCCCAGTCAGGGTCAATATATGTTCTAGCACTAATGAAACCAAGGCCACTCGATTCCGGTGACACACCAGGACTTCCCTGGCAAGGAGCATCGATTGCCGCTACAGGCACAATACGACACCTTGCCCACTGATGAGGGCGGCTATCAGAAGTATCGCGCAGCCGGCAAGCTAGAGGGAAAGAAAGCTCTCATCACAGGCGGCGACTCGGGAATTGGCCGAGCAACAGCGATTCTATTCGCCATGGAGGGCGCCGATTCCTTCATAGCCTACCTGCCCGACGAAGAGAAGGACGCGCAGGACACGAAGAAGATGGTCGAGGCCAACGGCAGGAAATGCCATTTATTTGCCACCGATCTCACTAGCAAAGACAACTGCAAGAAGGTTGCCAATGAGGCCGTCAAGGCAATGGGCAAGGTCAACATCCTCTTCAACAACGCGGCGTACCAGATGATGATTAACGATATCCACGACCTCAGCGAGTGAGTATCACATTCATTCCAAAACACACATTTGACAGTCCGCCCGATTCGAGATATACGGGGAAACGGCTTGTCTAACGTTGTCGTCTACAGAGACCAATGGGTACACACCTTCAACACCAACATCCACCCCTACTTCTACCTCGCCAAGTACCTCCTCCCCCAAATGAAATCCGGCGACACTATTATCAATAATGCGAGCATCAACGCGTACATCGGTCGGCCTGATCTCTTGGACTACACCTCGACCAAAGGCGCTATAATTTCCTTCACGCGCGGTCTGAGTAACCAGTTCGTGTCCAAGGGCATCCGCGTCAACGCCGTGGCCCCGGGCCCCGTCTGGACCCCCCTCATCCCTTCGACGATGAACGACGAGGCGCAGAAGTCGTTCACGAGTCCCATGGGACGGCCCTCGCAGCCAAGTGAGATCGCGACGTGTGTTGTCTTCCTCGCGGCCAAGGACAGCTCGTCGATCAGTGGGCAGACCATCCATTGCAACGGTGGTGTCGTTGTCAACGGCTAGATAGGACGGGTTTAGATGAAAATCCCATAGGAACGAAAACGAAAATGGACACGGGGAAAAGCAGGTGAAATTTGCAAGTGCGTTGGGTATTCAGCATCACAGAGTAGCATTCGTGGGTTGCTCTACCCCTGATACTTTAGTAGCTGCTGAACTTCAACAATACAATTACCCTATTCAGTGCGTTCTATGCAGTGTCCTAGCTCGCATAACTTCGTTAGGTTCCCCTCATTCGGACCCAATATTATTGTGTGCACTTCTACTACCTATTATCTAAAGGTGCTTATATGTATAGCTGCTACCGGCATCGCATTCGGTTCTAGTTATTTATGAAAACTTCCAAAGGATCAAATCACAGGCCCGAGCTGGACGATGAAGCTGTCTGAAGTCCAGGAGACTGAATTAGCCGATCAAATTGCTAACGTAGATCTAGAGCTGTAACATAAAAGCCTATTTTTAACATTACCCCTGACCTATCATGATCCGAATGATACTGTCACCCTAGATAAATATCAGACGGAAAACGGTCTCTCCTGACTTCTTCGCATAAGCAATGCTAAATGCTGTCAGTATGAATATTGGCCACAGATATGAATATCCATAAGTATTCATAGCCACAACCCATTTTCACTATCCCGCCCACGTTTGAACGCTGCGTAATGCCCGTTCCTCTTTCAGATCTTCATAGTCCTTTCTCTTTGACCTCGTCTCTTCCATTCTCTTCGACATGACACGTTGTAAGCTCCAGGAAATATCAACCTCTTCAGTGCGATAGTTGTAATCGAAAGCAGCACTACCAAAATCCGCGTGATAAGTGCCAGCCCTCTGGCGTCTGCGTAGACCCCCCGTATGGGAGGATACAGGCTGGACGATCGATGACCGCCTCCCGAATGATGAAAGACGGCGCCGCTTACCTCCCCCTTGAGTGCTCTTCGACTCCCCCCCTTCCACCCCCAAGTTTGAAGCCTCCGCTTCGGACTCCCCGATATTCAGTCCAGTCTTATACCGATGGAATTGAGGATGCTCGAGTAGCCCGCTGCGGAAGGCGTTGACGCCAACAAGTAATTTGGCAAGATCGACAAGCTCTTCTAGGTATTCGATTATTTCCATCATACCAGCAGATGAGGCCTTCCATGCTAGAAAGGCTTGCCGCGATATCGCCTTCGGTGTTGTATCCTTGATTGTTGTATGGTAACCCTGTTGCGGCATCATGGCCATGTGGGATTTGTTGTGATTTTCTATTGTTAGAGTTCCTTGCTCATGCGCGAGTAAAAGCTCCCAAATGTGAGCCACAGACCGAAGCTGAGCTATCCGACTGGATGGTAGGTATTGCGGTATGGGGAGTTTGGTGACCAGTGCCTCTTGAACTATAAATAGAGTGAGACTAACGCAGCCGGCAACATTCCTCCGGTATGGTAAGATTTCCTCGTGTAATTCTTCAAGAACGCTTCTTCCAAAAAGTTTTCGTATGTGCAACATGTTATCCATGCGTTCGATGATCTGGAAAAGAACGTGGATCATTTCACTGTAGATTAATGCTTGCCCTTCGAAGTTGCCCTTAATTCGTGGTTCCGTTAGGCAAAAGGGCAAAAAGGCTTGAGCAGCATCGAGTGCTTGTTCCGCTTTCTTTTTGGCATCACTGAAATTTTTATGGAGGGCATGCGGCTCGATATCGATGGTGTTTGGTGAGACGACCTCGACAGCCACGAAAGACTCCATAATGGAAATTTGCGATATGCTCGATGCCAATGATTCGACCAGCCTATCTCTCGCACGTACTGGGAATACGATCATCTCAACAGAGAGGGCTATTACGCCACCAACAAGAAAACAAACGAGTCGTTTGACGTAGGTCTGCCAGGGGGCATCATCGTTCACTGGATTTATAGTTGCTATTCTCCAGTCAATAGACAGCTTTGCTACCAGAAAGGACATGTGCACGCACCAAGACCGACTACTGACGAGCTTACCATAGATATAGTTCCGGCTTTTATGTACTGAATGAAGTATCGGGGTCAGTGTTGAGGTATTGTGTATGATACTCGTCACTCGAGCCATAAAATGATTTGAATGGGACCTGATTGAAATAGCACCAAGAACGACTTACCGGCGTGGCTCCTTGAATATAACTGGCAGGTATGAGCCCAATGGCGAGAATAATCACCAAGACTACCCTATTTCCCTGTCCAACCTCCCAAGCAATGATGCCAATTGAGCAGCCAAAAGTGGTACCAAAGGCCCTGAGGAAAAATCCTCGGAATGTTGTGCCTATTGAAACCTCAAATACCAGAACCAACTGAAAAGTAGCCCATGTTCCCCGAACTGATCCATACCAAGCGTTAAGCGATGGCACAAACGCAGGCCATGTAACGAGCAAGGCCGCAACAGCCATTCTTAGTGCGAAGGCAAGATCATCGGAGTTTTGAAGAAATTCAACCGCATCAGCTGCCAAACCGCGGAACCAGAGGACATTACAATTGTATGACTCATGTGGGCACTCCTGGTGTGGTACTTCTCCGTTCTGAGGTAGAACATCTTCGGAGCGAATTGTACCCTTTTCTTCATCGGTCGCTGGCGTACAAATGGCGTCGCGGCTATTACTGGCGCTTTCGTCTTCCCGCTTGATATTGTCCTCTACTGACCCGTCCCCAGCCCGTGCTTCTTTCCTAGCACTCTCAGGCAATACATTACTATCTTGTTCGCCTCCAGAAACAAGCCACTTCTTCCAACTGATGTGAGGCCAGTATAGCTTCTGGCGCCCATTCCTAGCTTGTTTCCTCTCAACTAGGGCCCTAGCATATTTTAGCATTTCAAGAACTTGCCTTGCCGCTTGGCTAAGACCAATGACAAAGGAAGACACTAAATGAGTTTCCATGTGAGGTGTGATATCATCCTAGAAGTGAAATTCGTAAGCACTGCTATATGTGAGAATATACTTCTATCTTGGCAATAGTAACTATAAGCATAGAGCACGTAACCACGATACCCTACACAAGAATGCAATGGACTTACCATCGAATCATTGCCAGCTATCGCGGCAGTAGCATTTTCAAGTGCTATAACGGAGTCGATGTCAAATTTTTCTAAAGCTCTGGCGAAACAATCGATTCGAATGTCCATCTCTTGTATAAGGATTCCGTCTGGTTTCGAAGATCCAGAAGGTAACTGGGAAACATCATAGCAATAAGCCAATGTGGACGTGATAAGCCGTACACCATCCTGTATTTGATCCTGCATTGCTTTGGCTGGGTGCTTGATTTGCGACATGATTTGATCCAAAACGTTGATATCACCTGACTCAATTTCGCGGATGGGTTTAATAAGGTCTATGTTGCGCTGATGTTCTGTCATCCCTTCGTCGGAGCCTGATCGACGTGATTCGTCTTCTTTCTTATCGTACGCTGCTAAGGCAAACTTGCTTTCACAAGCGTTGATGAGACTAATTGTGATTTGGACAAGACGGGTCATCATGGTGACGCTTATGGGTTTCAAGGATCGAGGTGGTAGAACTGCAAGAACCAACTCGAAGTTGGATTCCGCCTGAACTGCTTTGCATCTACTAAGATGACCTCGTAACTTCGGCTTCTGGTTGCTCAAAGCAGCAAGCCTTGCGCGCAGGGCCTTTGGTGACGTATGTTCGCTTCCGTCTTCATTGTCAGACATGAACCAACTACCGGCTGCTTGGAATAAATTGATGGTTTCTGATAGAGTTTCTATCGTGCTCGTTCCTAGGAATCCACTCGAAAACTGCGGGAAAATAGCGATGTTTACCAAGATCACGACACCAATGGCCGTGAATATAGGATAAACTATTGCCTTGAACGTCGAGAGAGTTACGACCCAACCAGAACCGGTCAATGGAATGAGAATAACCAGCATGAAGAAGAAGACAAGCTGGAACAATCTCGGCGCTAACGATCGAAGTAGACCATGAAAAATAACTGCTGAGACGAAGAAAATAGCCCGGATCGTCCAAGCAGCATTGACATTGTAATCATGGACAAGGCCCGACAGATAAAGACCAAGATCACCCCATGCGACACCAAGGCATGTGCCGAGAGCTATCATGCAAATTATTTCTACCACTGCCGCAATCCCAATTAGTGTCTGTCTCATTAGAACGCAATGAGTAAGTCAGTCGGAAATAGCACAAGCGGACGTCTCTTGGGCATCTCTCCCGCTAAGGGTCAGAAGATAAGCAGCATATGAAGGTATTAGCATGCAGATCTGTACAGCACAACTTACTCTTCCCAAAGCGCTGTCCTGGTTGGCCAAAGACTGAAGCAATAGCTCCGAGGAAAGTTGATTTCCCATAGACTTTTACGACAGCAGGAATCACTCCGATTGTTATTACAATGGTCGCGCAAATAACGTTCTTTAAGATTGGCTGCCAAACACTTCTTTTGCGTAGATTTGTTATCACATCGCCGAGCCATCGTTGGTAGGCTTGTCGAAGCCCAGATTTCCACCGCTGCTTGGGCATTTTTCTTCATGACGCGGTGGACAAGAAGCCTGATGAGTCTAGATAGACAGTCGGACTTAGCGATGTTCAACCCGATTCATGATTCGGACGCTGGCTCACTAATAAAAAGAATCACCTAATGGTTAGGAAATCGGAAAGCGTAGGGTAAGTGATGAGAGGGGTCGACAGAAGGTCAACCAAAAGAGTCACCGACAACGGACTCAACGCTAGCATAGGAAAGTAAGAAGCATTCATCCAATAGTCAGTGCCATAGATGCCTTCTTTTAGTCTCATTTTATGAGGCGGCCCTTATACATCGTAGGGGTTGTGTTTTGCTGATCGTTCTGCAGTATGAGGTATTGGATGTTCCATGTGACACAGGCTTGAGCATCCTCAAGTAGTTGGGCTTGTCGCAGAGGACAAATGAGATCATCGAGAGGTTGTCCAAATTTCCTAACTTGGTAGGAACCCCCCGTCCCTTCCATCCGGGACCCCTCAGCCCAGCTAAGCCCGTCTACGCCTTCTGCACCGGCTAGCGCGGGTTTAGTGGGGTCTAAGATGGCGGCTCTAGATACCTAAGTACCTATAGGTTAGTGCACATTTAGCTCAGCCAGCTACCTACCTTTAGGTAGTATCGTTCGGGATACATCGCTGCGTCGCAAAATGCCTTTTCCTCCCTGTGACGACAGTTGCCTGTAGCCGCCGTGGGCGGGGCTCGCTGCCTGTCGCATTCATTTCGGATTTCGCAACAAACAACATCTTCTATCTATCAAATTATTCTCGTCCATTCTTTCTTCTAGGGACACAGGCAGCTGTTACTATCATATTCAAAATGCCTCCCCCTGTAACAATAGTTGTGAGTATCTGGCTCGCCGAAAACCGTGCTGGAGGCTGTCACTAAGTAGGCTTCCTCTTACTTAGGCAAAGCTTAAAGTTCAACTTAAGCTCTCCATTGCCCGGCTTCGTATGGTCCAGCAGCGCGATGAGGCGATGGGGAAGACACAGAGGAGGGCCAGTAAGTACTCCTCGGGGTCGTTCTCTTCTTGTCCTAATTGCTTGGCGAACTACGAAGGTTCTTGTCCAGTGTCGCATTGTGTCTTAGGAGCGGTGGCCCATTCAAAAAAAAAGTGATAGATCCCACTGAAGATAGCGACTGCTAACCTCGAGTGCTGTAGTGGCTCAGCTCTTGGAAGTTGGCAAGGTCGAGTCCGCGAGAATAAGAACAGAGAACATCATCCGATCTGATATCAATACCGAACTCCATGAGATCCTCGAGCTATACTGCGAACTTCTTCTCGCCCGAGCCGCCCTCCTCGAAAGCCCAACATGCGACCCGGGCCTCGAAGAAGCAGTCAAAAGCATAATCTACGCTGCACCACGGACGGAGATAAAAGAACTACAACAGGTCCGTGCACTACTTGGAGAGAGATTTGGTAAAGAGTTCGTAATAGCTGCCATGGAAAATTCGGATGGCGCTGTTTCTGAGAAGGTCGTCAAGAAGTTGAGTGTAACGCCTCCAAAGCCGGAGCTAGTTCAGGGATATCTCGAAGAGATCGCAAAAGCCTATGGAGTCGATTGGCCGAAAGGAACGAAAGAACTTGGACAACCGCCGGAACTCATAGATGAAGAGCTCAACAACAATGCTCCTGATGATGGTCCTGGCGGTGATCAAGCAAACAAAGTCTCTAGCGCAGATTTACCTGCTGATAGTAAAGCGGCACAGGAGAGGGAAGATCTGAGCCGGGCCACACCACCACGAACGTTTGGGTCGAGTAATCCCTTGCAAGTGAACCCCTCGAGTCCTTCGACGGAAAACCCTCGCCCTAAAGTAACACTGAACTCGATGGAGCTTAAGCCGAGCAGAAAGCTAGCTAACCCTACTGTTGCAAAGCCGCGCGAAGAAGGGAAGGACACCGGTATACCTGACGTTAACGAATTGGCTGCGCGATTTGCTGCCTTGAAGCGATAGTTTATTTATCATATCTAGTCTGTTCTCGATTTGCCTCAAGCCGCCTTCTTGTACAGGTTATTTTGTTAACATAAATTCGAAGAAAATGAAATCTTTTCAAATGCAATTGCTAATTTTTAACCTTTATAATGTGGTTAGATCAAGTGTATATAGAAGTAGCCAGCTTGGGCACGATGGAAAGGTGGCTCATATATTCAATTCAAATTCAGACCCCCCGTTTCACCACCGCCGCCTAAGCTCTTTAATATTTATATTAGGTGGTGTAGCCGGATTTATTCATCTTGCTCCCGGGCTGCTGCATAAAGAGGGGTGGAGGTTGCCCAGCCTTGCGTGGCCTCCAGACTGAAGCCTTATTAGAAGTCATGACTATACACAAAAAGCATAGGTAAGTTATAATAATTCACCTTGTCTTGTTGCTATGCAAAGAAATTAAGAAATATAGCATGAAACAGACAAGAAAGGGAGCAAACCAAACATCAGCCCAATTTTCCTATATGTCTTCTAAGAAATTTTAAGAGTATACCTGCCCTAGGGAAGTACGTAGTACCTAAAGTAGGTACCTAGGTTTGGTAATAAGGGGTTAGGTGTGAATGTAAGGAGGTAAGTATGCGTAATGAGAACTGTTCCTTCCTTGGTGCTCTATTTGACAATAACTGCCACATGGAGTACACATATAACCCATTGCTTAAGGTACCTAGATAGTTGTCGGTGCCTACCTCATGTGTGTATGCAAAGAGTACTTCCCTACTGCTTGCTTCCGAAACATTGTCATGAACAATTCCTGTCGAGTCTGTTCAACTTGAACTATTTCAAGTTCTCTCTTGCACCTCGGCTTCTACATTAAAATAAATATGTTGTGCTTGCACAGTACTAGCTAGGTATGCACTTGCCCAACCATCCTCATTTTGTTCCCTCGGCATACCTCCTATCCAAGGAATTCATGCTGCCATCACACACTCCTACCTCTTAACATATATATCTACCCACATCGAGTGCTGGCCATACATCTTTGGTTATATTGAAATAGAGCATTGTTCTCTCCCATTAATTTATATCTCACCTCAGGCCACTGAGCTGTGTTGTACCCTTACATCTATGCTGCATGCTCACTCACCGGCGATCTTGGAAATACTTCTTCATCTTTCCTTCCTGGAATAAATTTCCTTCTAGACTGCACAGCTCAGGGTATTGCATCTCCACTAACTTCCAGCAGCCAGACAGCTCTGTCAACGAACATTTGTGCTGCAGTGGCCCCAATACTGGATTGCGGCAAGAGCAAACAAGGCGAGCAATCAAGCATTGCTAGCCAGAAACGAAGTTTTTGAATCTCTTCTACATCTTGTCACCCCACAGTTTTAAGAATTTGAAAAAAAGAAAAAAAAAATCAACCTTCACAGACATATCTATTTCCCCGAGAGCCTAGCCAATCCACTCGCACGCGTTTCCTGTTGATATCAAGATGGAGGTAGACCGCGGGCTTGAAGCTTCAAGTACGGATATTACCCATAATATGTCCTTAGAGGATCTCGAGATTAAAACTTACGAGGGGATCGAGGCCAATGTCTCTCGATCTGACCTTTTCACCGTTCTTATGAGGTGGCTTAACGAGCAGATTAAACAGGACAGCGCCACTCAAAGCGAATGCCTTTTAAGGCGCTTTGTCAACTTAATGCACATGAGTAATTATACAGAGGTCGAACCTTTCACTCTGGCACAAGTCGATGAAGTGTTCAATGCATGGCTTGAAAAGGACGCTATTCAGAACCCAACTTATAGGCGCAGATATCTTATAACACAACAGGATCTACACCGTCTATTTACTGAAGAAAAGAAGTGCTTTCAGAACTCAAGGGCTTCCTCTCTGTCTGACCACCAACCTAGACTGAGAGAGAACAACGCACCAACTCTTCCTCGGAGCCAAATTTCTAACACCCTGGGAATCGAGAAGGAGGATACTAGGCTACTACAGGCTGCAGGTCATGACACACCTATGAACATTGCACAGCAATCTGGGTTTCCAGCGAATGATGAGGCAGTTGAGATCGGTAAACTTGGTGGACCCGACAAACCTACACACACGAGGAATTATCTTCCTCGACAGCCAGCTGATATTCACTCGCAAGGTTCTAACGTAGAAGATGTGATCATGACACGAGAGGTTACTATAGACTCGTCCCCGGACACAGAAATGTCACAATCATCTATAACAACTACCTACCGAGGCCGGAAGCCCAAATTACCAAGTGATACCCCGAAATCCTCTGTTTTGCGGAAGCTTTACATCTGCAAACGTTGCAATGAATCAGGTAGGATGAATCCAGTGTACACTACTACAAGATTTTGGCTGATCCTTCATAGGACATGCGATTCAAAACTGTCCAACAAACCTTGATCCTCGTTACGATCGAGCACCCGCTCGTGATTATCAATGCAAGTTTTGCGGTCAACATGGTAATCATTATGCCACCTTATGTCCCAAGAACCATCACGAAGGTTCATTGACAAAGCAGCGCAAGAGAGCTAAAATGAAAAATCGGGAGCCCCGAACGCCAAGCCAAAGCGGGAGGCGCCATTATCGGGACCGAGAGACTTCAGCAATACCTTCGGAGAACCGATATAGATCCCGTAGCCCCAGAAGACGCTCTCGAGACCACTATCGAACTCGTAGCCTAGAACGCCGTCATCCTTACCAACGAGGAGCTGATAGCTATAGTTCTCGAACTAGCAATGAATATGATAGACATTGGCCACCGCCTAGTGGTGAATTAGATGTGTCTCCATATACAACACGCGCCCGTCTAACTCGAGGGCCTCATATGAATTTGGGTATTACCAAGGGAGGAGGGGCCCCCTCTCGCTCAGGGGATGATCCTTTTCGTCCTGAACACCAACATCATCCGCCTTCAACTTTACACTATATTCGCTCTCCTCCTTTGAGGAGGACATGGCACGAGCACAAAGACCTTGATAAAGTGACGACAAGAGACGAAGGAAGGCTCGCATATGATGATAAAATTGACGGTCTTGGTGAACCTAAATCATCCCCATGTCCAAGTGTAACAGATCCTCCACGGTACGCTGTCTCTATTGGTGAAGAAGAGGCGACTGAATCCGCGATATCTCCCGTGATGTCTCCTGCGATGGGACTCCCGAAAGGCCTCGACAAGACTCAAGATGAAATCGAGGACTTTTTATGTGCACTAGCCGCTGACATCATGCTGCAAAGGGAATATAACCCTCGACCAGTGAGACTGAATAGCCGTGACGCTAAAGTGGAGGTTGGCTGCGGGCTATCTAGGGATATTTGTACTGACGACAGCAGCCGTTCTGACATTACCACCGAACCCGAGTCACCCGCCGCAGAGACAACTCCCAGTCCTAAAAAACGATTAGTTGAATGTCCCCCATTCAGTCCTGAGGTCGTGTCACTTTTCAACGCCCGAGACAACCCCATTATCAACGTTAAAGCCAAGAGGAATACTGCCGATAAATTGATGGAGAAATCTGAATATTGTTGGACACATCGTAGTAGGCAGGCTCACGAGGGTATCGCTACCCACCAGTTACTCCCTTGTCGTCTAAGGTAGAGGACAGCGTTTGATACATTTGAAGCTTTCTTCAGGTCAAACAGCAGCAAGTTGGATTCAGATGTATATGACGTTGCACCTTGTATAGAGGACTTCGCTCTGCTCCGATGGCCGACTTTTAGTCGCGTGACGAGACCCCGAGGATATCTCCTTGATGGATCACTGCCGTACCTACTGCTTCTTTTCGACATTTTGTTGCCTGAAGCAGCTTTCGTGTACGGCATTGATAAAGTGGCAGTTAACGATTTGCTCAACTACAGGTGGCTATCTTCTTGTGCAGCCACACCAGTTCCCTTGGTATCCTCCCATCGAAAGCAATGCATGGAGTAGAAGATGCGGCACATTAGGTAGTTAGACGCATGCGCCAAACTAGTACACATGAAGTAGACAAGAGCACGATTTTCCAGGAGAATCGTTAGGCTTGGAAAGAAAACAATAGCTTTATCGCTACGTCTCTACTTATCTTCACTTGTTGCGTGTGAAAATATGCCTGATATACGCAAATGCGGTAGGTCATTACTTCGACGTATATAATACTTTTCTTCCCAGTAAGACTGCGCGTCATGTTCGAGCCTATTTACCCGCATAATCCGTCCCGGCAACTTTGCAATTTGTCTTTCGTTGTTATTAGAAAGTGTAATGTCGAGTTAGGAATAGACTCACATTGTCTATGGGATTGCTGTACATGAGTATATACCATGCCGTCACTATCTCGTTCCATCCGATTTGCTAGCGGAGATAAACAATGTGTAATAGTGATGAACACCTATTTTCAAGAACCGTGTTCATCATTTCGTAGATGCCTGCTTACTTGATCGCTTGGATAATGACTCCACAACGCCAATGCCTCGAACGCCGCCAAAGCACGAAACCCGCTCTCATGCGCAACATCACAGCCTCTATAGAACTAGAAGCATGGCAGTAGAAAATGCCATCGCATGTCCCTCCACAATCTCGGGAATGCCTAGCCAACCAGCTCACTCATCTCTAGTTATACGTCTTTTCGCCCTTATATCCTTTCTCTTTTCTCTTTTCCCTTTTTCCCTTTCACTCAAGCTTATCCAGGTGTTCGAGGCGCGTGAGCACGACCTGCTTGCTCGTCTCCTCGATCTCGCCGGCGAGGAAGACCTCGTCGAGGATGGCGTAGACCTTGTAGAAGTTGAAGACGAGGTCGAGCTCGCAGACGTTGCCGAAGAAGGCGTCGAGGACCTCGACGAAGAAGTGGATGGCCTCGAGGTAGGCCAGCTCGTTGTCGTTGGTGTCGACGCAGGCGCAGAAGAACAAGCCCGCGTACCGCCGGTAGACGACCTTGTGGTTCCGGAACTCGACGAAGTTCGACTGGTATTTCTGGTCCCTTGGCGCTACGAGACGGTGGACCTAAGGTGGTGGGAGGGGAACGGGTTAGTCGGTTGTGGATTGGGCTTCGGATATGGAGGATATGTCGGGATGCCTGGCTGGTTTTATGGTATGTGCGTGAGATGGATGAGAGGAAGCTTCGTTCGTACCTCGCCTTTCAGCTTGATCTTCTCGTCGTCCGTGTACGGCACATACCACTTCGCGAGCCGCGTCTTGCCCCTGTGTATCGCAATTTTTGTTAGCGGGTTCCCTGGTTCGAATGCCCATGGCCAATTGGACAAAGCTGCCGCGTTCATTACTCACTGCCGGTTCTGTATTAATATGAAAGACAGCATTGTGTCTGAGGCCTGCCGTGTCTGGGTGGACTTGGTTTCCCTCAATTGAGGTCCCTAGAATCGCGAGACGGACTTAAGTCGTGGTACCTAGGTACATACGGTTATAGGGCGGATCGGCTTTTACAAGTAGGTACGTAGATACCCAAAGGAGGTAGGGAGACACAAGTGTGGCTTAGCTACGTGCGCTAAATAGCGTTTACACGGTATATAGTAGTACAAAAAACGGGCAATACCTACTAGGATTTTGGTTTGTAGGCCAAGGATTGCATAGAATAAACCATACACTAATTTTATTACCTAATTGTATAAGTCACTTTTTTTTTTTTTTTTTTTTTTTTTTTTCTTCTCTCTTATCGTTTAAACGCATGATGACAGAGCAAAAGGAGTGGAGTCTTTGACCTAATGAGGATCCGACATTTTCCTCTTCTTCCAAAACCTACTTGTGTGATAAAAAGTATCAGAGACGGTATGAAAATTCGATGGCGCTCAAATGTCGAATTTCTCGCCAACTAGTTGTTCACTTAGACTCCAGCACTTCTTCGCTAGTTCGGGATCCGTCGCCCACGACTTGATATCCTTGGGGTCCGTCGTCAGGTTGGCATTATCGATGAAGATTCCCTCCTCGTTGACAAGATTGGGATCAATCGCCGCGCGGATGAGCGAGGCGCTTCCTTGCTGTAATGTCTTCGCCGGGTCGCGAGCACGCGTCTCAGCAATTGAAATGCCATTGACTTTCCAGGCAGCATCGTCTAACAACTCCATTGCTCTGTCTCCAAGAGCTTTAACGTAGACCTGTAGATTGGTTGTGACAACCCCAGGTGTTGGCGCATAGGCATGGATGCCACGGGATGCGAGTCGCCTGTTGAGTTCCACTGAATACAAGATGTTCGCTGTCTTGGCCTGCCCGTAGCTCGCGAACTCCTTGTATGAACCAGGCTCAGTGAAATTGGGGTCGTCGAACCTAACCCCGGTGTACCTGTGGCCTGAGCTGGATACGTTGACGATCCGAGCCCCTGGACCAGCTGCGAGGATCTTGGGCATGATCTTGTTGGTAAGGACGAATTGACTGAGGTGGTTGATCCCGAATTGGTAGTCAAACCCGTCCTCTGTCTGCATCTGCGGACAAGCCATTACCGCGGCGTTGTTGATGACCGCGTGGATTTTGGTGACCTCATTATCATCGAGGATAGTCTGGGCAGCCGCCCGCACGCTTTTGAGAGATGAGAGTTCAGTCTCGACGAATTTGACCTTGATGTTCGGGTTGACTCCCTTAATCGCGTCGATTGTAGGCTGAGCCTTGGCTTGTGATCGTCCAATGAGGATAATCAAAGCTGGATTTTCGGCTGCAAGAGAGATGGCTGTCTCTGCACCAAGACCGCCGGGTGTTGGACCAGTGATGAGAACTTGTCTCTAGTTAGCAATCTGCCATCTATCTATCTGAAGAAACTTGACTCACAATTCCTGTTTCTGACCTGATCGGCAAACTTATGGACGATCTCTAAGGCGTCGGTGTCTCTGTTGAAGGCTGCCATTGTGTTGGTTTTTGCTAGTGTTTAGACAAAACTTGTTTATCCGAGTTGTTCGTACTGATGTGTGTGAAAACCCTTTTGAAGTGATCTGAAATGTTGCTTGAGTTATGCTTTCGTGGAAATTTTACTAGAGGCTAGTCGCCTTTTATAACAAGCCAATTGAGCCAGCTTGCAGACATCATCGCCGTGATCAAGGTAAACTATCACGAACCTTCGATACTGCAGGTATCGGAGGTACGATCTTTAACCCCGTGAATGTCCATTGATGCTACATGAGGGTAGTCGAGATAGTCGATGTACCTAATCTCGTATCGAAGGAGTTGAATGGATGTAATGTTCCCGAGGACTTACCAGATTCCATACCACTTGCGGTTTTTTCCCCTTCTTTTCTCAATGTAGTATCCCATGTAGTTGGTAAGTTAGTAATGAGCTGACAAAGCCCCGCGCGCTCAACTCTCAACTCAACTCCGTTAAGTCCATACCACCCTATGTCCACAGGCTCCAGAGTATAGAACACGAACAACCTACTGCATGACATATTTGTCCTACCTAATTAGACATGTCTGCCCAAGATTGGAAATAGTAGCAATGGAATACCTTACCAATCAACACGACCAAAGAGTTAGGTAACCTAGGAATTTACTCTGCAGCAGTATTAATGTTGTACGGGAGCCTGAGCGCATACGAGAGGCCACCTATACTAGGCCCCGTGAACTTAAATAGCCCTTCTTATTCGTATTTTCACATCATAGGCATGAAGCCGTATTGCATAGGCTTCGAGTGTGAGATGAATGAAGCTATTCCGACTTTTGAGACATAGCGAAACGCCGAATAGAAGGGCTTAATGGCGATGGGAATGCTGTACATATAGACTAGCTTCCAGGAGGCTATGAGAGTCTTCTGGACGGTTAAGGGTCTATGCGATCATAGAATACTATTCTCTCATTGTATTTGGCTTATCGATGCTTTTGGCATCAATACTTCAGCCCCAAGACTTCAGGTGCACAGTGTAAGCTGGATTGTGGCGCAGCTCGGTTCCCGTCGACCTAGGCTAGATAGGCGGGCTTTGAGACGCATGCCAGCCAATCATGCCTCTTCAATACTCAACCGCGCTCAACACCATTCTCATAGACTTCTCACGATACCGCGTTGTTCATCTTACCTCTGTAAAGGATAGCATATAAAACGGAAATATTTTATCGAGAGCATCGAAACTTTCGGAATCTAGCGGCAGGATACTCTACCGAGGATTTGGTAGGTGAGCATTGATACTTTGATGACGGTACTAGAACTGACGATGAGATCCTCAGATAGCGGAGAGATACATTACTCAATTACTTATTGAAATATCTCGGTATTCGCATTAATTGTCTTTAATTAATTGCTTCCATTGTAATTGTGTCTGTCTTTTAGCATATTAAAACTGCCCTACCTACATCCTTGATTTGTATACTGTCACAGTCTAGCGATACTCATTCCTTTGTATAGTCTTTGAAGGTTTCTGTTGGAAGTTATGAGAATCTTGGCAGCCAGACTGCGAATTCACAGCCGCAAACACAGACGCAATTCACTATCTCGAAAGTTCGTTTGCTTAAGAGTACGTTTGCTTAGGAGTAGCTGAGGCGAGGGGCGGGAGCCAGGCACTGTGTCAGGTACTGGAACGCACAAACAGCCCAGTCACAAGTCTCAAACTTCGTCAAAGAAGAATAACTTCAGCCATCCCTCACTCTATATTCAGATCGCATACCTTTTCCCCCGACTGTGGCTGCACAGAAGCCCAGAGAGAGAGAGATCTCCCCTGTCATTCCACTGGTCCTCGTTCTTCCGATCGACTTCACCCTCTAGGCCAGCTAGTCTGAGAAGAGAGCCTTTTATACATGCTACTTCCTCTCCAAATACTAGCTGTGATAATTTCATCTGTCTAGTCGAGAATAGCTATGGCGTCTCGAAAGTCCAAGGACTCCAAGTCGGCGGACAACGAGTTCCAATCTACAAATGCAATCCAACTTCAGGTCTGGCGAAGTGATGGCACCGAAATGCCTTCGGAATACAGTCAATATGAAAAAGTCGAAGAAGGCTCGAAACCGATTATTGAATGGCAGAATAAACTTGGACAGGCTCTGGCCGCGGAAGTTTTGCCAGAAGCAAGTATGTGGTTGATTGTACCCAAACTATTTGTTGCCATTCTAACTAATCTTAGCTGGACTATATTTCCTCCAAGAGTTTCCAGCCCATTACCATCTTAGATGGTATCAAGGTATGGTAGAACGTTTCCCCTCAAATATCTAAGCTGACCTTTCTTTATAGCCAAGGAAGATAAGAAGAAGACTCAGGCAAAGCACTACTATCTCTTCGGCTATCCAGAGGAGCCCGGCGCCAGCAAAGCCCGCAAATACTACCGGTCTCCGAACCAGTTTCTTCCTCACCTTCTCTGGTTAATAGGAGAATCACAGGACAGAGGCGACTGTGCTTGCGAATTTTGCTCTGGGTCGAAGCCGATTACCAGCAAGGCTGCAAAGGCGAAGGTGCCCACTGGGCAGGCAGCACCGCCCCCAACTACCAGTATACCGGCCCCTGCTCCAACAAATAGCATTAACACGAATCCTAATGTTAATTCTCCTTCTTTGGCGATCAAAAATACGACCATAAACTCGGGTGCTCTAGTGCAGACGCCGAATCGTCCTCCAACGGTACCCCAGCAACCCATTTCACATGAGACTCAGAGACCTACCCCTCACCAGGCTTCCGAAGTGGCTCCTAGCATTTCTCCACGCCCATATCTCATTGCTAGTGATCACGATGCCTTGTTCCGGGCCGGCGAAGTTGTGTGGTTTAAGAATAACAATTCCTGGCGCGTGGGCATGACACTCACCTCCAAACCTTCACTCTCGATTATTCCATTAACTCACCCGCTTTACCGGACGCAGGAGGTCTTTAAGGAAGAAGCAGACATCCGCCCATTCTTAGCATTTAGTATCCCTCAGATAAATCTCGCCCTACAAGAGTTTAAGGGCCAGGCCCTAGCGCGAATCGACTGGCAGACACTTCAGGAACGATTTGGTGCCCACACCGACCCTTCTAGACGAGAAGGTTTAGCGATTGAGGCCACGAAGCTAGCAGCCACCCGTGTAGATCAAAGCTATTCCACATTCAACCCTATTCAGGACTCGGTGCCAAGTCATGATGCTTTTGGTGGCATCTTTCTAGGTGCTGAGAAGATCTGCGTTGGAGAAGCTGTTCGGATTAAGCTTTCGCAAGAGCAACAAGAGCAGTCTTCGGAGAAGGGAATGCCCATTGTCATGGTTGTAAAGCGAATATTCATTAATAAGGATGGAGGAACCTTGATGTTCGAGGGAAGTCTCTGGACGCTCCAACATGTTCCCTCGGCCCAACAACTGCAGACGCCTAGCCCAGCACAACTACCTACAGCCCTACTCGGAGAGAAGGAATTTCGAGATGGCATCCTTCGTAATAGTGGTTGGGGCGTCAAATGGGTGCTAATGAACCAGAATATCACCGTCAACGAGTCCGCCATCCGTGGCCGTTTCTACGAGACGCAACGGCTCACACCCATTTTGAATCCTCCCAAGTTCCAAGAGATGATTCACTCACAACGCGTTCCTGATATCCAGTCGCTACTTAACAATCGCGGAGATTCCAGTGGCCCGTATGTTGGAAGAGTCCTCAACAGAGCTCAAGCCGTTGCTGGTGCTGTCCCTTCTGGCGTCTCTGCCCAGCTGGGCCCAGATGTAGTAGAGGCGTAGACGGATGATATTGGGCTAGAAAGAGTAACTTAGAACCTGCTTGTAATCAAACATAGAAATTTGCGACTTGTTCCGACATATAAGATCAGACTAAAATGCACTACTTTAAACCACTTAGTAATGAAAGTCCCATAAATAGTGATAACTTTCTACCCATACTAGTGTAGATTACAGGAGTTAGAAAAACAACTCGTTCTCCAAATTCTGGCCCTTGATATAAAGTCTATAGGCTAAATATCAGCATAACCTAGGTCAGTTGATGCATCAAGAGACTTCAGGCAACGCTCCGTCTAAGTAGATCAAGTTCTTATACCTAGTTCGCTTTACTCATTCTACAGTTCTAGCCATTACTCACACTAGCAGAGAACTCGTAGCATCCAGATGAACGGCACAAGAATATTAACAGTCGAGAGAGGTAGAGTGTCCTGAAGTTTCATTTTCGAGACTAGGTCCAGATAGAAGAAAACAATACGCCATATAATTAGTATGTTTCGCGCTAGAACGCGGTACGCAAGTGTAAGACTGGGAACTCTCTCATACGATCTGAGCTTTTTATTTCTTTCTATAATACCTTAACTATGGTATCGCTAGACAGGGAGCCCAGACGGTGGTTACCGTACCCTTTCCACCCAAGCAACCCGGCAACTCGGTACCGATATTCGCGATTGATCATGTTCCGCGTTAATCGAAGGGGGGGCAAAATTGGTCGGAAATTGACGCCTGAACATACCTAACCTAACCTAACCTAACCTCATCTCTGCGTGGTGTAATGCAATGTATATACTACCTGCTGCATAAGGAGTACCGAACAACAAACCATGTGACGATGCCGATCCGCTCAGTAGCGACGGCACCCTTTCGAACAAACGTGCAACCCTGAAAGAAAGGAGCCGTGGGAGCGGGACGGCCGCGAATCCTCCTTTTCCCCGTCGTCGGGATGCGCAGCTCGAGACATCCGGAACCGGACTTATTTACTGCTTCGGCCAGTGTGTGCATATACGTATACACTACATGAGGTGGGGAGGGGGGAACGTACGTAAACACTATTTTTCGGCATGGTGGATGTAAGTGTCTAGACGAATAGTGCAGGACTAATTCGACTTACAATTCCTGGGGGAATTATTACTCGTCGAGGCAAGATATTATTTGTCGGGATTAATAATATTATCCTGTGCGGTGGTGAGGATTATTGGCGCCGCATTACGTAGTATAGCCTTTCCCCCTCCCCTTTCCGTTCCCGACTCGGGTTGGCGGGTTGGGTTTCTATCCATGTAAAATAACTTATGTAACCAAACATGTAGACTCGGTGGGTAAAACGGATGCGTAAGTAACATCGCAGCATTCATTCCTATCTTAAGCAGCGACGGAAATTCCTTCTTACGTCATGGTATAATGCATGGTCCCTTTGGCGATATTTCACTCAAATCCTTTGCCTTCACATCAACGGTCGAAGTTTTGCAACATCGCCTTTGCGAACGAACCCCTGACTATTATCATTCATTCATTGCCTTCCTTCCCGCCTACGTGTACAATCTTTACGTGCATCTCGGGGCTGCAGCCTGGAGGGGCCGAGTATCCAGGTAGCTGCAACAACCCTCTCCCGAGCCTATCTGAATCAACACCGACGGCCCGGGGGAGATATTGTTTGCAGTATTGGATCCTACACCGGTATACCGGTACCTAATTGCACCACTTACGCTCCTCTCACTTGGAACTGATTCCCGGTACTGCCTCGGCTCAGGCAAATACATGCCCTTGCTTTACAATGTTAAATCATGACTGAGGTGGATGCCATATTTGATTGACTCGGGCAAATTTTCTAAGTATAGAAGTAACGTTCCTTGTGGTAATTTTGACGTACCCATCAGATACCTTGTATTAGGTAAAGTACAAATTAGCAAAGTCAATGGAGGATGGGGCCTACCACAGAGAGGCTAGGAATAATGAGTCGTAATACACCGTATAGTGCCGAACAACAGCTTAGCTAATACTTACTATAAGAAGATGTTTCACCAAGTAGAAAGTGATACAACATAATATACTGTGTAGAGATGCACCGCTGCAAATAATTAGTATCGGGAAAAAAAGAGAAAAAGAAAAGAAAAAAAAAATAAGGCTATCATAGCTTATGGAGTAGGTTTCTACATCAATTTTAGGATTCGAACCCCAAGCAGTACCCAACTCCATCCAGGGTCATCTCCAACGAATGAGCGACTAGGGCCCAAACTGTCGGGTCGTTCGCTGTGTATCGGTAATACCAACGCAGTAGGTACCGACGGTACATCGAGCCTAAAATGTGAAGATGCAGGTCATGAATTGTGCGGTGAGCGAAGCTTACTGTCTGCTTTCGTTTCTTTCTTACTATGTACTAGTCCAAGGTCCCTCTTCCTCCTTCGCATTTGATGGCGATTCGCTACTCGGCCTGGTCTCCTAAATGCCGAGTTCTAGAATACATATATGCAGCTTTGGAGTTCAGCGTGCAATGCCGGTAGATAAAATGTCTCCAAGTACATACTGCTTACGAAACATCTAGGTACCATCGTCAGACGACATGAGTCGTGCGCTGCTACCCGCGACCTGGTAGTAGAGGATTTTTCATACTGACCACAACGCCTGTTGTATTGTCTATTATTCAAGCAATGGTACAAGTGCCGAGCCGGGGAAGAAGGCAGATCGGCATTACAGTAGCGCGTTAACTACCTAGATATACCGCCGCTCTTCGAATTTCGGTAAGCTAATAGAGTAGTAATGAAAACAAAAATAAAGAATTTTAAAAAAAGACTTTGGGATAAATTGATCTGGGGTTAATGTCCCTCACTTACTTGGTAAGCCGGGTGGGTTGCACTATTTTGTAGGGACATAGTGCCTGTAAATTAGCATCGGCCATTCGGGCCCTTTTCGGGTCCGCCTCTTAACCCTTTTTTACACCTATACTAGGTAATTAGTGCAGTGTGTAGGCTACCCGCGCAGTACTGCCCGCGCACTCCAACTGAAACAAGCAAGTATTTCAGAAAGTTCCAAGTTTATCTGGACGCCTCCCGGGGCAGTACCGGGGACCATGTCCTCGGATCGCGAGCCGGTCTCACACCTACACTTACCCAGTAGTACCATAGCAACAACACAGGATATATTGCCCATTAATCACGTAAGCATACTAATATTATACTCTCTTTTAACCTTGTTGATGAAATTGGACAGAGCTGGGATCAGATAGTGAGCTTAATTATTCTCCTTTCCGTCCAGTGTCCCGTTTCGGCGTCACGTTTTACAGTTCCTTACCTATCTCGCCTGGGGGATCTTTTTGCTTCTTGTGAATCGGTTTACCTACTTCGGTAGCTAATTTGTTTCATATATTATTTACCTGCTGTTACTCCTCTTTCACGGCTGGGTTCCGAGACAGGTGTACCACCCGCTTGGTGGAATTAACGGACTGCTATATGTGTACAGCTGCACGTCATAGTCGTATGAACGTCATAATGAAGCGTGGTTGTTCATTTATCGCTACCCGTCTACTACGTACCTACCTACCTAGGTACATACTTGACATAACCTTAGGTAGCTTTTGCTGACGCCCCTCACCTGCGGCATTCAGGTTAGTACACATTATACATGAAGCGAATACGGCCTTACAGGTAGGAAGCAATAAAGGAAATAAAATAAACTCTTTTTTTTTTTTTTGCCAACGCATCCCGTGGTAGTAGGAAGGTAGGTTAGTAAGTAACTTACAGTACTGTACTCAGTATGTCATCAAGAAAAACCCCGTCTTCCATGCATGTTGGAGGATTGAAACACAGGCGAATGCCGAGCAGGAATCGATTTGCGTCACGTTACGTCTTGCGCTGCCGTTGTTGGTTTAACGCCCGCCCGCGCGTGTTTCTTTCTTTCTTTTCCTTCCCGCGTTCGGAGAGTTCCAATCAAGACATAGACTACACATACTTACACACGCACACACACCTACTGTAACTCCTCTTTGCTTGGCATTGTCCCTCCCCGCCCCCCTTCCTGCACTTATCTGTTGCATCTACCATGTATCTACCTTATGTACAGCCGCGGCGGCGGCAGCGGTGATGCTGTTGCTCGCTTATGAATGATACTGTACGGGAGAAAACCCCCCAAACAAAAAAAAAAACTGATGATTTTCTGAAATCCCGGTTTCTGGTCATGATTTACAGCAGTGGCGGCCTTGCCGAGCCAATCGTGGACGCTGGGGATAATATAATTTCAGTTACCAAAAAGGCACAAATGTCTTTGTTGTTGTCTTCCCTTACTCATTCACTCACTCTCTCACCCCGCCTGTCTCACAGGAATAGGATTTTCTGCTGTGTAAGCCTGGTTTTCCCGGGTTGCTGGTCCGCCTGTCTGCCTGCCTGCCTGCCTGCCTGTCGGTGATTGTTGTTATTGTTGTTGTTCGCAGTGACGTACGTCACAGCTTTCGGATGTTGCCTCTGCCGCTGTCGCTGCTTATTTTAAGTTTCCCTTTCGGGGCCAGCTAGGCAGGCAAGTGACCTCGGTAGAATATACGCAGTGAAATAATCCATCCATACCTGGGGGGCAGGAAGAGAAGGACGAGGAGGCGGAGGCGGAGGCGGAGGGAGGATGTAAGCCCCTGAGGGCTGCATGTTTGGCTGCGTCTGGTTAGGCGATAGAAAAGAGCGCAGCGTACGTGTCCAGATCATAAGTCGGAAGTCCTACTGTGTCTATCTACTGCTATTGCTGCAAGGTGAATGGCGGGTTGCAGAAAAACATAGCTGGGTGGGAAAATACCAAGACCGACTGACTAACTGCTCTATCTGTCTTACCCGCGATGCGATGCGATGCGCATGTTCAAAGCAACGCGAAGCTTATTGCAGGGCGGCTTTTCCCGTGCGGAGGAAACCAGACAGTGACGATGGCCGGTATCAGACGACAGTTGTCTCTTGCGCCATCCGTGTGGGTAAGGTAGCATCGAAGGGGGCGGACGGTCAGTATACTACTCAGTAAATAAGTACAGTAGTAGTACAGTAGTAGCCTACTTAGTATGTGCGTGCGTGCGTGCGTGTATGTTTGTCTGTCTGTGTGTGCGTGCCTGGAGCACTCTATACAGTACGATGATTTCTGGGTGCATGGTGACCTTTTACTGGTTGTAAGTGAAGCTTGTAATGCAATCAGTTGGTGGAGGGTGGTGTCGAGAAAGCAAAGTCCTGCCCTTTTTTACTCCTGCTTGCAGCAAGTACCATGCTTCTTCGGGCCTGGGATCAAGCAAGTAAGTCACTTGAGAGGGGGGATTGTTCATTACCGACAGAAATTGCCCCAATGCCAAGACCAATACCGTCCCGTTGGGGTTGATGATGATGTTTTTTTTTTCTTTCTTTCTTTGCCCTTTTTTTTTTTTTTTTTTTTTTTCTGCCCCCAATGAGACAATGCGCTAGTGCGGCGTTGAGTTGGTGAGAGGTGAGGAGGCCAGGTTGTCCAAAGCTACGGAACGGCGGCCGATGACAGTGTTCGGCACGATGCAACTCCGGTACGTTTGCTGGATTGCACATCTTTGATTGAGGACGTGTTACAGCGGGGAATTACCGGCGAGACGTGGTTGGTGCAATGTACGTGTACGGCGCATATTAACACGATGGTATGTATACCCTGTGCATCTAGGGCTACTCCGTATATGGTCGATATCATGGATCAGCATGTGTTTGGGTCATACCGACACGTTTCTGCTCTCCCTTTACTTGGGGAACGTAACAGGAGCGATATTCCCGCAGTTGTTGAGTGTAACCGTGAACAAGACATGCACGCTCGTTGTCCCGTTCGTTGTATGTAAATCATTACATTGCTTGGCAATGGTACTGATGTTCATGTTGGAATTGCATGTCGTACGGCAGCAGAGCAAACGGCAAACCATTATACTCTGTAATCAATATCAATCAATATCAATCACTATGGGCCACCGTAAACTCCGGGGGCCGCGAGACATGGGAGAGAAGGGTGCCTCTGTTCTGTCAAGAAAAGTTCCCTGCCTACCGTCTCTGTTTATGCCTGCTTGTATATAACGTAGTGTACAGTATTGTCAGTAGCAGCAACGACCGATTGGCAAGGGAGGGAATCCCAGCCATGCGGTTACCTGCGTCAGGATGATAGCTGCTGGGAGGGTTCGTGTCCACTGGTGTCACTTCATTGTGTACATGTGGCGTGACACTGGAGATCAGGAATACTACTTACTGAGTATACTACTCAGCACGTCCGACCATCTCGGCAAGTCCTGGCTATTTCGACATCTATATGGTGCTGTTAACGATTCTTCATGTACGGCATGTTAAGCAGAGTACCAAGGTGTACTACGTAGATATATAATTATGCTGTAAGAGTGGAGGGAGCCAACAAGAAGCCTGTGAGTGGATACCGCGTCTGCTGATTACAACTGCGCGGCGTTGGCAACCCCAGCCGTGGAACAGGCGAGGCCGGACTCCTCGAAAGAGGGTGGGTAGGTACTGGGGACAAATCATGGTGCTCGCAATCCTCACCTGCAGCATGGTTACATCACTTCAAATTTGCTAAGGGAGAATCGAGAGGGGAGCGGTCACATCATAACGAGAATTCCGAGTGGTGCTGAATTTTGGTTGGGTTGTTTGGTGGTTGTTTGTTTCTTTTCTTTTCTTTTCTTATTTTATTTTATTTAGTTGAAGGGCATTTGGAGGCGTAGATACATGTAGCTTGAAGCAACTAATGGCAAGGTTGCGGCGTGGGCTGGAGCAAACGAAGGTTGTGTGCAACCTAAGCTAAGAAACCAAGAGCCATCCACCTGCGCGGCCAAAAAAAGAGTTGGCGGCGCTCTTCTATTCTGCCAATCATTGACCACAGCTCAACAACATTTATGTAAGTGCAATATATATATTGATTGAGCGTCAAAAACAGGCCATAAATACTGCCCCCAAATGGCTAAACGCGATGTGGTATGCTGACTTGAATGATGCGGTTCGTGTCGTCGTTTTATCGCAAGATAAAGAGGAAATCGTCGCCCTGGCTATGCCAAATAAATACCAATGCGCCGAGATGAATTCATGAAGTGAAGACTAATCTATTGGGGGCTCGTCTTTTGATGCTCTCGTCACTAGTCGTAACGTTCGCTGTATCAAATGCGAGGGGAAAAAGACAGAAAAAAAAAAAAAAAGAAGATAAATAAAATAGTAGGTGGCTCCATATACGTAGTCGGA
Source organism: Xylaria sp. FL1042 (assembly GCA_022495085.1). Taxonomy (NCBI): domain Eukaryota; kingdom Fungi; phylum Ascomycota; class Sordariomycetes; order Xylariales; family Xylariaceae; genus Xylaria; species Xylaria sp. FL1042. The sequence goes on along the minus strand of MU380158.1, from coordinate 73,258 downwards.
TTAAACGTAGTCAGTTCCCTCCGCCTAGGGTTGGCGTTGATTCGGCTCGCGTATTCGAATCGTCAGCCTTCCGATGTCTGCAGCGCGGCCATGCGAAGTCGCAGACTCTCCAACACGTCGGGGTCGGGTTCCGGTTCAACCCTTCTCGGTTTAACGCGCGGGCATTCTGAACACTTTTCGTGAGCGCACTTTGAGCATGGCGTTCCGTCTTCCGCCCGCGGGTCGAACTTGGTTTTGCACTCGTGGCAGGCGTATATTCCCTTGAAATTTGCACCAGGCTCATCGTTGGGATACCCGTATGGGTAGCTCTTCTTGTTATCCCTGATATATGCATTAGCAATGAACCAATGGTCGCTTTGGATGTTAACACTTACGGGTAGCGGGGACAGTCAGCACAACGTTTGTGGCCGCATTGCTCACAGGTCCGAGCTTGTTTTGCGTGCGAGGTAATAAGACTTTCGCAGACGTGACAGTATCTCCGTACACGCATTCGAGGGCGACCCTTGTAGACCAAGTCTTGAGCACTAGCTTTCCTAGGTCGTGTAAGAACAATCTGCTGCGAATGCGTAGAATAATCGTAACTTGGGATTATAGGAGCCATGTCCTTGTGTTTTTGGAGGAGAGCTTCTCTTCTCTCTCGATTTGCCTGTCGATCGGCGTCGGTCTGCTGGTCTGGATACCGAGTACACTGCTTGCATCGAGTGTGCTGGCACGAAGGACATACATTGCCGGCACCAAAGCGTGATTTACATCGGTGGCACTCCCGGTGGATTCGCATACGAACAGGCTTGTCGACTCGGAGAACCTCTCCCTCGGAACTATGCCATTCGCTGGGTTTGATTTCCAATCCAAACCGAGCACCAAGCTTCTTCGCACGCTCCTCGTGGACCTGAATCCTAGGTATCCTCGTGGCACCCTCATACTCAGGCAATTTCCTCGCCGGAGGAGCAGGGGGTTGGCTTCGTAAACTGTTAGCTATGCCTTGGGTTGCCGTACCTAGAGCAGCCTTACCTTATAGGTCCAGGTGTCACCACCGGTCCTGCACTTGCCGCGCCTTTGCGAGAACTACTCCCCTTCCTGTGAAAAACAGTTTTCACCCTATAAAGAACCCTATCCATGCCCTTCTTCTCCTTGCCCTCTCTACGTGCCGCCGATGATGAGCTCATTTTCGCGATAGATTGGTGACGTCTCTCCCAATGCTGTTTAGACTGTATATTTCGTTCCTAGAAGCTTCCATAGAATAGGGAGGCAGGTTTAGGAGTGAGGTAAGAGTGCTTGTTATAAATGGCCGACCATTTCTTCCAAGCTTTACAGAAGTCTTCCGCCAAAAGACAACTTCCTCGAAGCCCTCACGTCCCTCCTAGTAATGAAAAGAGTGACGACTTGAATGGAGGCTAGATAACGAAGAGCACGCTTGCTTGGTGCTAAGGTCGACGGCTCCAATACGTCTTGCTGATCAAAGGCTCAAGCCATAAACTCCACTTCCACTGGCGATATTAACGTGATAATGGTACCGAGTAGATAAGTAGACAGGATGCTGTCACGGAAGTATGATTAAGAACTGAATTCGCCTCACGTAGTTGGGAGGACAGTACAATGGCGTCCGGGAGTTGTGATGAGTTGATATTTAAGCTTCAACTTGAGATTGTCTACAAGAAAAGGGAAGGAGAGAAAAGTAGTGATTCGTTGGGTGTACAAAACGTACGAGGGATCCAGGAGGAAGGGTGGGAAATAGCAAGGTGCAGTAGTCTGTACCGGCACGAGGTCACCTAGCCAGCGCGCGAGATATGCAGGCGAGAGGGCCAACCTTCAATTGACGGGGTTCTGACGGGGTGTAGGTAGTGTACAGTAGTAACCTAGCGTGCAGCAGTGTAGCGCAGGTGTAATAGGGTGGGTGAGTGGGCACCGGAGGAATGGGGTTGGTACAAGCGCTCGGGTCTTGGGAAAAATGGAATGTGTTTGGTTCATCATGTACTGCCACACTGGGAGATGCTACCGACATTCTGGTCGCGGGGTCTAGGTATATTACGTTGCTTGCCAACGTCTGTCACACCCGATGGGACCTGATGGGGCCTTGAGACCAGCGTGCCCCTTGTACCTACATACAGTGCTGGATGTACTGTCGTATACGCTACCCTGCGCAGTACAACTCATCGAAGCGCTAACATGCGAATTCCTAGGTATATTACGCGACAGGTGATATACTGTACTGCAACTTATCTATTACAGTGGAGGGTCGCTGCTATGTACACTACACTACAGGTGGTAGTGGCCTACAATGCTAGGTATCCGTGCAGAATCCGTGCAATTACACCAGCGATTGGTGGCGGGTACGGTACGAGTGACCCAGCGCCCGGCGTCTTGGTGCAGCGGCTGTCAGCGGTCCCAGGACCCAGCCCAGAGCTCATGCGGCGGCAGGGGAAGACATGGTACTCCCCAGTACAGCCCCCAGCAAGGTCAGACCGACCGGTTGGAGGATAAATCGGGACAGGGAACAGTCGGTGGGGCTATACACTAACTTTCAGTCAGTCAAGCTAACTCTAGTATGGACAAAGTGCTCCGCATTGTGGAGATAGGTTGATAGACTACTACAGAGCGAAGGAACTTATTAAAACAACGTTTATTTCTTTTACTGAACAAGTTAAATACTGTAATACGTAGGTACACAATATAGGGTATAAAGAAACACCTACGTTACACGGGCAAACAGTCTCTTTACCAATTACACGTGCTATCAAGGGATGCTGTAATTATAGTGTGAACGTCAAAAACTGAGATAGCAATAAGATGTTCTACTGGCATAATTACCTCCTGATGATGTCGTACAGAATAGTGTAGTATGGTACAGTGTCCCTTGATGTATAATAAACTGTTTATATGGCCTAATTAGCCCCTATAGGTATCTTCTGCCACTATCATACCACCATACTGGTAATGTGCGACATTCTTGTATTTAACCCATTAAGGTACAACTTTCTGTTGACCGAACAGCAACATCCCCGCTACTACGTAGACGCCACCAATCATCGGCCATGCGGACGCACGTAGGAAAGCTGCAGATATACTGCTGCAACACTACCTGACGATATCCTGCAAGCCCAAACCTCTGGGAAGCTGCGAAGCCAATCGTTCTCTTACTCGCGCCCCGACTACAGGTACCGAGCGGGAATAAGCCGTCGATGCCATGTTATATCCATTGATGAGCATCGCATATGTCACTCTTGGCTTGTTCATTTATTCTGTTTTCATCATTGGAGTAGCTCCTAGTCAAAACTACCGATTTTCACATACCTCTCTGTAGGTCTCTACTGTATGTGCTCATCTATAGAGCTAGCGTAGTATTGTGTTTTCACATATGCGATGGCCGAGATGACTGGCAACCCTTTCAAGTTTTACGAAAGCTGAAGCCTGCTTTGCCCTTCTTGATGTCTGGTTCCTATGCTAGTCCGCACACCACACCAACAGTGGCCCACACGAATAGATAGAATGACTTACTTAGTAGTATACGTATACGTGCTACTACATAAGTAGTGTAGTAGTGAAGCCAGCTAGCCGACTAGGATGGAATATTCTAATGTACAAACGCTGCATATAGTACACTACATTATGAAGTATTGTCTAGACTTACACCCGATGGAATACGCTATGACATCGAATGTCGAATTATCCTGTTCTGCTGGCGCAGGTCGAGGTCATAGTTAGTCTACCATGTTGCCGGTATATTGTCGAGGACAAGCAAGTCTCCGAACATGTTTGGGAACTCAACTACATGAGTATGACACGACAACGTCGCCTCACTATTCTAAACGCTACAATGACATGAGCTATACGCTACACGCTACGGCGCTTTTTAGTGGCTTCATGTAGATACTAGTATAAAGTTACAATGGGATATTTACTATACCTATAGCATAGTATGTTAGTGGTGTGCACTACCTACACTACCAGTATCTATTATCTATCCCTTGCGTACAGTAGTCGTCAACACCATGGTACTGTATCTTCAGCTTCCATTTTGGAATTAGGATGCTTTCTGGAACGCTGTGATACTGCAACGATAGACGAATTGCACAGCACATCGCGTGCTTACTAACAAAACGAATACGGACTAGTGAGGGATTTTGGAATCTTCATCACAATCTCCCAATTCATCTTTCCCTCTGTCGGCATTAGTCGCGGCTTAAAATTCTTGATCTGGTATCGCAAACATTTAAATCTCAAGAACCCCGGTAGCCCCATGCCCTGTAGTCCCTTTTTTCATGCCGATGCAGACTGATACGGGAAGTATACCCGCTAAATTAACCCCCGAGAGCTCAAAAGAGCATCGAGTAGATTCTCAATGCAGTATCTATCTACCGAGGCAGACCCTAGGCATGTTGAAGCTGTGTTCGGATTCACCTTTATTGCCCTTAAAGTCACCGAAGGCTTTACCAGGACGACTTGTGTATACAAACATCTCTGAAACATTCCGGCATATCCGTCATGTGAGTGATATGATCATGATACTATGATCATGCTCTACTTGGGCTTTGTAGGCTACGCGGTTGTTTCGTAAATACTAGATCCGAAATCTGAGGCGCAAAAAACGGTCAAGAGTAGCCTGATACTGAGACATACAAGTAGGCAGATATCTTTTCTGTCTAACATCTGCTACGCAACATAGTGGTCGCCAGAAGGACTGAGGTAGAGGAGGACCACCCAAAAGCTCCTTGTGACTTTTCTTGCCACAAGTGGCGTCGAAGGCTGTCGCTGCGGCTTGAGACGAATACCTCAGCTGGCCAAGATAATTGGTACTTGAGATAGAGACAGGGAAATACTGCTTGACCGGGCTCTACACCAAGGATGGGGCTAGTCTAGACTAAAGCTGCACTAGCAAAGCGGTAGTATCAAGAATCTGTCAAAGAACATGTGGATTCCAATGGTTTGTTAGTTTAAGGTAGCCCGTTTCTGACAGATCGACCCTGTCCAACGAATTGGAAACTTAGAAAGGGACAAAGAGAGGGGGGAGGAAAGAAAAATGAAATGAAATAATAAAAATAAAAAATAGCGTGGAGTCACTTTTTTTTTTCATTCCACCTATGTTTCTTCTCCCAGTAGTCTGGAACGCATGATCCCTGACGCATTTTGTTAATTATTTACGTAGTATTTGCCTCAACCTCGTGGTATTACTCGTAGAACCCCAAGAACACGTCGCCCCTCTCCCGCGCAAGTCCAAGCCATGCGATTGAAGCCACGAGATCTAGATCAGAAATGCGATCTTCCAATAGAACGATTCCCCCATTGCCGCTCTCGGCTTGCCCCCTTTCGCCAACCGTTCACCACCACGCAGGCAGACCAGACATGTGCCGCACACCCGCAGCGTTTCTCCAAACACAACCCGACCTGCCGGGTCCCAGCAGCGCGGCACCGGGGGGCTCGAGGGGGTTTCCTGGTAACGGCCGCATAAACACTGACACGACATGCTCAGGACTACTTAGCAGTACACACACGCCGACCAGTACCAGTATATTCCCTCCCTCCCTACCGGGATGACGAGAGCTACTATATGCCGCTTGGTCTTGTCTCACCGCTTTTGCGCCTCTTGTGTCCTGCCGTGCGCATGTTTTGGGCCACTCGTGGCTTGCCGCGCGAACCTGAAGCAAACTGGCCGAAACATGTACTTTCCTTATGTTTTTTTTTTTGTTTTTTCCCCTAAAATTTCCCCGTCGGGTTTGAAAAATGTGACGTGTCAGTTTGTCTTGGTTGCACCGGATGAGCACCTTCGTTCGTGGCGGGAAAGAAACACGTGTCTGACCCTTGGCACAAGCGCTGGAATTTTCAACTGTATTAACTTTAACCGCGTAATCTAGGTAATGGGTAGTGGACATGGGTTGAGGTAAGTACGGTAGGGTGAAGTGGCAAAACATCTCTAGCATTATTGTATTACCGCTACCTCTGCGCACTACCACTAAGGAGTTGTAGTCTCCAGAGGAGTTACCACTTCAATTAAACGTAGTCGCGAGCTTGGAAAGAAGGGCAATTAATCTACTAAGCACTTTTAAAAGTCTATCAATCGTGGACTTGTACGTAGTATTTTAAAAGTCTACAGTATCAATCAAGGCCCCGAATGCAGTATTTGTTGTCCTCCATATTTTAAGGTAAGGTAAGGCATAGATGACGTTGGATGAAGATGCGGTCAGAAAATGCGATACCAATAGTCTGGCATCTTGTTACCCAGCTCATGTACCACAGTCCCCGCTCCCATTCCCTCGGGTCGCCAATTCATGCACATTGTGGGACACCAGCGCAAAGCGTTTTCAAGCAATGTCAAGACTTACATAGTACACTATTCTCTCAGCTTTGAAACCCCCCACGATTAAAAATCCGTGCAATAATACACTCGGATTATTACCATCGTCTCATGCATGAAAGAATATGGCAGCCTAGGCCGGCCTAGCCCAACCAGACTTGGGTACCCAGGCATCTTTAGCTCGAGACATCAAGCCATAATTATTGAAGTTGGTCAGCCTCATTGCCAGAAAATTTACATTTACACCGGAGGACCGCCGTAGAAATGGGCAAAGTACTTGCAGTACTTTGGCTGACCTGGTTGTCAATAATTTACCTGTACTTTGATGACTCTTTACGCGGCTTCATTCTATAAGTAATATATATATTACACCACACACGAATTAACCCAACCTACTTTCTCTCCCCTGCACAATACGTATCGAGAAATCTCCATGTTTATTTTTTAATAAGTGACTACTCGTATTAAATAGAACCGAGCATCTATGAACTTGGCCCATACAGGAATTTAATACGGTCAGCACAAGTAGATCTTTTTTTTTTTTTTAGGAAGGATTAGGTACTGTACTAATTAACCCTTACACTACCACATATCAGCCAGGTCTGACAGCATGTCAACACCACATTCCTGGGTCTCGGGAATCGGTATTGCTAGGCTAACAACACCATGAAAAAGATACACTGCAGCTATACAACCAATGCTATATACACTAGGTATATTCGGTTCCAGTCGTAGGCGGTTGCCGCTCGGTCAGGCATTGTCGCGTGACTGCGCTTCCATCGCGCATTCGGTGTGTCTAGATACGGTACCATAAGCGCAATTTTCTCCCAGGGAGCTGACTAGGCGCCGCAGTACATACATACTTACGTAGTATACACAGCGTCTGAAGATATGGGTAGGGAGCTGAAGCGGATCTACGCCGGCTCCGGTTCCGACAATCAGCTCGTCATCGCGTACCTGTGCTACTACCTAAACCGCAGCAGCAAATCTTACCCATCATTCAGGTATTATCGCGCCATTCTGTGCCCTGTTCGGTGTTGCTGAGGGCGAAATATCGTGACCTTGCATCTCCTCCCCATGTTCCAGTAGTGCCTTTTTTTGGCCCGTGCGCGCTCCCTTCTCGTGCAGATTTCGCTAAGTAGAGATTCATTTCGCAATTTTTTCTCCGCCCGGTCAGGCCTGGATCTTACTCGGAATCGGGAGGGATCAGAGACGGAGGCCAATGGAGAAGAGATAGCCGACAGTCTGGGGGGGGAGGGAGGGGGGTGGGTAAGAAAAGGTAATTAACCCCTATTTATGAGCATGTTTAACTCAGTATAGCATTCGGTGTCCTCCACAAATATAATAATACCTGGTGTGGTGGCTGTAATGGTGTACATCTCCGTCCCTGGTCACGGAATCGTCGCCGCGGAATTGTATACTGGCTCTAGCCCAGATGGGGGTTGCTATTGAATTAATCTGACTACCTACATATAGACCGGAGTATAGATAGACTCCGCGGCCATTGGATTGGCAGTGTAGATTTGCTGCCTTGTGTAGTTAGGTTTGAGGGCCACAGAGGCTGGTTTAATCTATCTAAGACTTGTCGCCCTGAAGCCTAAGACGGTCACTAAAAAAATACCCACGATGCCTAAGCCGGCGGTTTTTTGCGCAGCCAGCTGACTAGTGTGTCAGGCGCGAGACATCGTAAGATCTAGTGGACTTAATCAGCATTGCAAAGAGCCAAGACCTCTTGACGACCAGTCCAAGGCATTGGCTTCCGGGATGCAAAGCTTGTCCTCGCGATTAATTGCTCGGTGTAGGGCATCTCGGTGAAAACAAAGATTCAAACAAGGGGGCGATGACAAGCTTTGCTACATTAGGAACAGCTGTTGGTAGTTTGAGACAACTTTCACATCTTACACGTATACTCTATACGTAGTATAGTATATACAATAGGTACCTACTATATACGTAGTATGTTCGTTAGATTTTGAAAGGCGCCGCCGCGATTCGCTCAACATACTACGCAGCTTAGTAAAATCCAAGCGAAGATGCGAACACATGTGAAAGCGAAATACGAAATCGGTGTAAATACGTCTCGTTTCCCCAGGATAATGGCGCAATCTATACTACGTATAGCAAGCAGCCTAGGTTAGATAGTAGGTACCTAACGACGATGAGGATAAAAAAGACCCTTAGGCAATCCTTCTTCATTTCGGACCGGCAGTTCCTAACCTAGTTGGCTGTTTCTGGTATGCTGGTACGGCCACAACTCTGCATTTCTCAACCGCGATTCTGCAATCCTTCGGAGGACATCCGCGTTCTAGCGTTCGAGATACGGTATACATAGTCGTGAACAGCTTCCATGAGGCCTTTTCTCCCCCAGCTTATACTACGCGTAGACTAAGTAAACGGCCACGCAACGGGACGGCACGTCTGACACTCTTGTGGGTAATAGTCTGCTATCCTATACCTACTACGTACTATGATGGATTGGCAGCAGAATTTTTTTTCCTTCGCCATTTCTTTCCCTAGATTTGGCTCTATACCACGCACAGCATGGGATCGTCCTTTGGTGGTATTGGAATGGTGATACAAGACATACGAAGCAAGCCTTCACTGCGAATATAGGTGTGAAAAGCATCTTGGCTTCGTGGAATTTGAGCCGCTACGGTATACTACAGTACATTTGATCTCAATGGTCCGCTAACTCCGGGCTCGCCAGTTAGCTCCTTTCACGAACCAGTGTAAGCAAGATGACCATTCCTTAAACGCCTCATAAGCAGCCTCAAGGTAGGGTAGGGTAAGTAAAGGCTTCCTCCGTAGAATACTTGTGAGATTTCTAAGAAATCCGAGATTAGATCAGTTCATTCCCAGTGTATACTGTATACACCCCGCGCGTGCGCAGGTCGGCGGTGAGCGACTGCTAGCTGGCGTAAGGTGCTGGTTTAGCGTGACGATGAGATGAGGTGAGATCAGATGGTTCCGAGAGGGTTGGTTCCTTCATGCTATCTACACTAGCTGGTCAGCTCAGCAGGCAAGATGAGGTCATGTCAGATGTTTAATATCGCCAGGACGGCTTTTTATCAGTTGGTGGCTTGCATCATGCTCGTCTCCCTCGTGATTTCTAGTTACCGTGATTCCGAGAAGAGAGGATGCTATACTAACTAAGTACGTGTTCTCTCGTAGCTATTGTAATGCAGGCTCGGTGGCCTGTGAGTGGGAAAGAGTTGGCTATCAACTGGGGGGCCATGTTACATAGATATGCCGGGCTCAAAAGATGGTATCATCTTTATGTTGTATCCGGGCTTTGGGGAAGTGCTCGGACTTCTCGCGAGAACGGAAGCTACGGAGTCAGGAGGTCTTAGATTGAGATACGTGGCGTTAGGCTCGGAGATCTCGCAGGAAGCTACGGCGTATTACGACTACTAGATGTTGGTGGCGTCCTCCTTCACGATTGTTAGCTAGGAGTATGAATGACCTACATGAGGATACGAACGATATAAGCTGGAAACCGCTGAAAGTGGTAAAAAACATCACAACGAGGATTGCTAGTTTTGTACACATGATTTTGGGATTACGTGTACAAAGGCCGTTTGGGGGAGGTGCTTTGTCTGTAAGCCTCATGATTATCCGTTCAGCATCCGTGCCCCTTCCCAGGTGATATATATGCCAACATTGGGTACCATCACAGCTTACGATGACACGTAGGAAGCCAGCTATACTATGGAGGAAGAGCAGATGCTGACATACATAGGGAAGAAACAACAAACACCGTACGGCTTACGCATTTAACTACATCGAACGTTAGCGTGAACGGTGCTTCAGAGTAAGCTTCCAGCATTTCACAAGCACTCTTGATGGATGTAACATCATGTGAAAGCATTACAACGTCAAATACTGGCTTAAGGGATTGATTAGTCTTGATACAACTCTAAACACATGTCACCCCAAGTCCCCAACTCATGTATCTAAAGACATAGGAGTATTATAGTACTTTATTTTACCCTCGCTGCAGTCCCTTGGCCAGAATAATCGAGAGATATTGAAAGGTGATGAGTGCCAGGAGATGTAGAGAAAAAGTCTGGCTTAGGCTCCTGACGGATCCTCCCACATTTCAGAGCACAGTCCCCATTCAACTCTTTTTTTACATCCGATACTCCGAGATCTCAGGTGGTCTTTCCATCAGTGTTCCGAGCCCTCGTTTACTACAAAGTGTCGATATCGACAATTTCATCAGAGAATAGTATCTCGTGTTGAAATATAGCTGGCAAGCAGAAACTGGTTTCTACGCCGATGGCTAGAGGGGACTGCGTGGGATGCAACGCACAAATCATAGACAACTCAGTATCGTGCAAAGCAAGAAAAGGGGAAAGTTCATCGATAGGTGAGAGATGATCACCGAAAGAATATAGGCACTGACCTGGACCACAGGGTGCTACAATTTAAGCTGATTCTCTATATTATCAACTACCTAAGTATTACAGTGGCGAGAATGCATCTAAGCTAAGCTGCTGTGTTAAGAGGAACACCATTTACATGTAATAACTTTGAACAACCAACATGGCTCGGGCCGTCGACAAGCTATCAAAGACACGGCTCTGCGGGTTAAGGGGTATTAGGATCCGCAAGAGTTGGAGATTCGAGCCGAAGCCGGCAGCGGAGTAGTCCCGCAGTTTACCTACCGTCGGCCAGCATCGGCCGGTGAAGACTCACATACAAGACTCAATAATGACATGCCTCATATCTCAACAGACAAATTATTCTGATAAATTTGCGAATTGAGGTAGTTATTCTCGCAGAACCCTAATTCTATTGTTCTCCTGTGCACGGCTCGATCAGAGCGATACTACGTACGCATCCTTTCAATAACCGATTCATTAATTGAAAAACAATGCCGAACATCGTTGTAGTTGGGTTCGTGGAACACCCCGTCATTTTAAGTTAGAATGTGAGAGCTCATGTAGTCGCAGCGCCGGCGTATCTGGCTTGACTTGTGCCTACCTGCTGTCGAAGCAGAAGGACAACACCATCACCATTATAGCGAAGCATATGCCTGGTGATTATGACATAGAATATGCTTCACCAATAGCGGGCGCCAATGTCCTGCCGTAAGAGCACTACACATACTTATCTCCAGATCCGCAATTAACAGTAAGTAGGATGGCAACCGAGAAGAACAGCAGCTGGGAACGTCGCTCGTGGAAAGAGTTAAAGAGACTGGCTGTAGAGGTCCCTGAGGCCGGCATTCATCTACAGAGCAAGTACCAGCTCTCCCTATGACTAACTTACTAGAACTAATAGATACATATAGAATCACGAGTCTATCGACGCGAGAAAGACCTGGACAAGTTGAGAAAAGGCGGCTACAGTTTCGACGGCTTATTCCTCGAGAATCCCTGGTACCAGTCCCTATTCGACGACTACCGAGAGCTGCCGAAAGAGGAGCTGCCAGAGGGCATGGCCTCAGGCTGCGAATTCGGGTCGGTGTGCATCAACGTGATGCTCTACCTACCCTGGCTCGTCGGGCAATGCCGCAAGAACGGCGTCGTCTTGAAACGCGGGCAGGTAAAGCACATTACCGACGCGTCGCGCATGAGCCACACGGGCGATAAAGCCGACGTAGTCATCAACACGACTGGCGTCATGGCCTCGAGACTAGGTGGCGTGCTAGACGCGAACGTCGTCCCGGTACGCGGGCAGGTGGTGGTCGTGCGCAACGAGGCGCCGTACATGTTGACCAAGTCCGGCACCGACGACGCCGACGACGAGGTCTGCTACGTCATGACGAGGGCCGCGGGCGGAGGCACCGTGCTCGGCGGCACGTATTCTAAGGGTCAGTGGGAGAGCCAGCCTGATCCCAACCAGGCTATGCGCATCATGCGTCGCGTGGTGGAGATGATGCCGGAGATCACGAACGGCCAGGGCGTGAAAGGTTTTGATATAGTTCGCCATGCTGTCGGGCTTCGCCCGTACAGGAATGGCGGTGTTAGGATCGAAAAGGAGAAGATTGGGGACACCTGGGTTGTTCACAACTACGGACATGCTGGATGGGGATATCAGGGCTCTTACGGGTGTGCAGAGGATGTAGTGACGCTTGTTGGAGAGGTCTTGAATCGACCGAAGCTGTAATGATGCTTACCTCCCTGACCTTTCAAAATTGCACATGATATATGGCTTTTATCTAGTACCTATCTTACAATGTGACATATCTATGCCCGGTATATACCTAGGATAGGTACTAATTAGAGTGAGTGACCACCTAGTGGACCAGACGGGCTAGTGGACCACTTTTCCCACCAAAAGTCACCAACTTCAACAGTGAATAGCTCAGTCAATAAAATAGGTAAAAATCTTTTGACGTTATAATTGAAGAGCCTAAAACTGAAATAATATATAAAAAAAATTGACAGACCCTCCGGGCGCGTCTAGCAGGGTTGAAAAAATAGAAATAAAAATACAACATTTTGCTATATAAAATATTAGTAAATTTGTTAATACGAAAAAAAATTAATAAAAATTAATAAAACACCGTATACGGCTATAATTAAAGTATACTATAGAGAAAAATCTAAAGAATTTAATGCTGTAGTTAAATTATTTTTCCGATTTTTTCTTGTTAAGAAATTACTAAATAAAAAATATATACTAAAATTTTTTAGTGGTAAAAGTTTATACTAAAATATCGCAGCTAGAAAAAATCGGAAAAATAATTTAACTATAGCATTAGATTCCTTAGATTTTTCTTTATAGCATACTTTATTTACAGCCGTATACGGTGTTTTATTAATTTTTAATAATTTTTTTTCGTATTAACAGATTTACTAGTATTTTATATAGCAAAATGTTATATTTTTATTTCTATTTTTTCAACCCTGCTAGACGCGCCCGGAGGGTCTGTTAATTTTTTTATATATTATTTTAATTATTTACTTTCTATCTATTGTACCGGCGTCTTCGTAGCTATTTTATTCATTTAATTATTCGTTGTTGAAGTTGGTGGTTTTTGGTGGGAAAAGGTGGGAAAAGGTGGTCCACTAGCCCGTCTGGTCCACTAGGTGGTCACTCACTCTATATAATTTACAGTACATGATGGCAAACATTCAACGCATCAGTTAGGTACATACCTACTGTACGTCAGTACCACGGTCTTATCGATAAGGTCTTTCAGGGACCCTCATCCCTAGCTGTAAAGCTCCACGTAATATCATAGTACATAGCACAGCTCCCCTCTGTTTGTCGCAGGTCGACTCGAAAGACAACAGCAACGCTTTGCAATGACTGATAAAGAGCCTGGAATGATCGCGAAAGCGGTCCGGCTGGCCTTCGATGTCGCCAATGGCCGTAACCGGACACTATCGTGGCTCATACCGCCATGCCTTTTCCTCCTAGACGCGCTGCTATGCGTGGTTGTCATATGGAAAGTCCCATGTAAGCTGCTCGCAGGGTAGTAGTCCGCTCTTCTTGGGCCACGTGGCTGATCATGCTCTATTTATCATGATAGACACCGAGATCGACTGGAAAGCGTACATGGAACAGATCGAGCAATACGTCGCAGGCGAGCGCGACTACACCGTCATAAAGGGCGGCACGGGTCCCCTCGTCTACCCGGCGGCTCATGTCTACTTGTATACTGGCCTGTACTACATGACCGACAAGGGAAGGGATATATTCCTGGCACAGCAGCTTTTTGCGGGTTTGTATATGGCGACGTTGGCTGTGGTGATGTCCTGCTACTGGAAAGCAAAGGTTGGTAGTTTTTCATCTGCAATTCCCGGCGCTCGCTGTACTGATTGGAGAGAGTTTAGGTGCCACCATACGTATTCCCATTATTGATCCTATCGAAACGCCTCCACAGCATATTCGTCCTCCGCTGCTTCAACGACTGCTTCGCTGTCTTTTTCCTTTGGCTCACTATTTACTTGTTCCAAAAGCGAGCGTGGACACTTGGCAGCGCCGTGTATACTTGGGGTTTAGGCGTTAAGATGTCATTGCTACTAGTATTGCCTGCGGTTGGTGTCATTCTCCTCCTGGGTAGAGGGTTCGCCGGCAGTCTTCAATTAGCTGCCATCATTGCCCAAGTTCAATTCATTCTGGCCATCCCTTTCCTTCGCGAAAACCCACAAGGCTATCTGTCTCGGGCATTTGAACTATCTCGTCAGTTTTTCTTCAAATGGACCGTCAATTGGCGCTTCGTTGGCGAAGATACTTTTCTGAGCCGACCTTTTGCGCTAGGTCTGTTGGCATTGCATGCCTCGGTCCTTGTATGGTTTATTGTGAACAAATGGCTAAAACCAACCAAGAAGCCTTGGCCATCAATCATCGCACCCATTCTGAGATTTAGCTCTCCGTTCACCTCTCAGGAGGAGCCCGAAATATCAGCGCAAGTCACACCAGAGTATGTGATGACCACCATGCTTTCGGCCAACGTTATTGGGCTGCTCTTCGCACGCTCATTGCATTACCAATTCTACTCGTATCTCGCCTGGTCCACCCCCTACCTTTTATGGCGTAGCGGCGCTCACCCGCTCGTCCAATACGCCGTATGGACGCTTCAGGAATGGGCATGGAACGTCTTCCCTAGCACAAATGTTAGTTCGGGAGTTGTAGTAGCCGGTTTAGGTGCTACGGTGGCTCTGGTAGCCGCTAGCAGAGAGCAGGCACCCACCTCATCTAGTTATCCCTCTCGCGAGAGAAAGGCAGCGTAAGTCATCTGCAATAGCTTGACTTTCAGTCTTCGCCTTCAGAGTCCGACGGCGGCATCTGGCCGACGATGGACTCCTCGTTCCCCTCATCGTCATCATAAGTTGATTTAGCGAATTCTTTTGGCCTAGGATTTCGTGTTAGCCCCTGTGCGTGAAGTGTGATATTTGACGAACTGACCAGTAGCTCTGTTTGCGCCATTCCTTCTCCTCGCGCACAACGTTTACGATCTCACCTTCTACCTTGCCTTTCTTCTCATCGAGAGGGGTCAAATCTACTAATACGTAGCCACCACGCTTGATCCATATTGTGTTGCGGAAACGAGCTGCAAGCTCGACTAGAACAGTTTGCTGGCTGGGCAATACGCAACTGTAAAGGTTGTTCCCTTCGGCCTTCATGACCCTGGCGACACTCTGAGACGATGTCAGTGCGTCGGGTGGAGTCGTAGACTCTTCGGCAGCCGCCCGAACATCACGTTTAGGACGAGGCATGTTGAGATGCGGTGATGTATCGGTCTGTAGACGTGATGCGATGTGCTGAATTTATTAAACGAAGCACCCTGTTGACTCAGTGCACGATATAGTGGGGTTGTCTGCCGTAGTTTTCCCAATCTGCTCTGTGGCTAGGTAACTATTGAGATGGCGTGCAAGTGGTGTTTGATAAGTTGAATGATCGAAGATGATGTATACGGCTTAGGAATCGGAATCCTGGAAACCGCGTTGTTGTATGGCCTGTTTTGTGAGGTCTATTGTAAGTTGAAATTTCTTAATGCCATAGTACCTTTGAGGGGATATTTACCGAATGTAGGTAGGGTCTTCTCGTGTTACTTTGTAACACACATGTTACGGTATCTAGCGCACCTGCACACTTTACCTACCTTAGGTTCTACGTTTTACAAAATGCCAAGAACTCGACAAACTGGGCTTAGCGCAATCGCCGCTTTTGCTCAGGCTCGACTCAGCCTATGATCAGTCAGGTGACTGAGGAGCTACATTTATGTATTATTTATGCAGAGGGAAACGGTCCTTAAAACGGTTGGATTTTAAATCCCTGTATTAGCCGACTAGAGCCGTCCCGTCCTGCCAAACGACCCCGATGCAACGCTTTCTACTGCCTAGCACCTTCCGAGATATCTTTAAAGTAACTCCATGGCTGTCGTGCCCCCAAGTATGCGATAGTATCACGTGTTTCGGAATATTTTCATTAAGGTCTTCGGGCTTTTAGCCGTACCTAGCACTTAGCACTTGGGGATGATTTAATGCTAACGGAAAAATGCCATAGTAGCAGGCAGACTCTCATTAACAATATGATCCTATAACGCAGCTGTGCCAGGTACAAGATCTGCTGCACCTGCAGTATATCCCAAAGGCTTCGTTTATTATCAACAACTGCAGGCTAAGCCGGCTGGCCAAGCTTTTCGATCATTGTTATTATAACATTAGCGCCAACCTCAACTCGTTAAAATAAACGCTACACGGGAAAACCCGGGCTAGTGTCCAAGCCACACTGGGCTAACTCCTACTAGCTATATAATACGTAGTAGTAGTAGTAATTACACCCAGGCTAGAAGCTATTTACAAGCTCCCAGCGAGCCTCCCGAAGGGCATTAGGGGTATGTTGAGCCCCTGGCGTAGCCAACCTATGTTCCTTTCTCCCCCGGTAGCACCGCCAGCGTCCAACATGTCTAGCCTCGCAGCATTTGTCGGTATTCCGACTTTCCCACCAGTATCCCTCCGCCAGTTAAGGGTAGTCCCGGTGTTTTACTCCTTCCTGCTTCTTAGGTATAATGTTTTATAATACATATACGCTCGTGAGCTTTCCTAAGCCTACTATATAAGCTTACCATTGCCTTATGCTTGCGCTCAACAAAAGAAAAAAAAAAAAGTAAAAGTGTCAGATATAAGGGGTATAATCTTACTCGGTATATTAACAAAGCAGGTATTTAAGGACAGACGTATGTCATAGATACAGGGGCGCCCATACACTTTTAGCTACAGACGCGGTCACCACAACATCACACCTACAACAACAAATGATCAATACAAGACATTCACTCCTACTTGCATGCCATCCCTTATATCTAACAATTAAGAGTCTTATCGTCACCTCAAACTATCGATTAAATAGATCAGTATGCAAAAACCGACTAACACTACTAACAGAAAGGCACTTCATGGGCCGAGATTTAACGTTGCTAGTATCGCTAAGACTAGTCTGGCTGTTAAGGATAACAGCTGGATTACCTGTGGTTACCTTCGCTGTCATTTTCACGGTCGTAGGAAGTCGCTCAAGTCATGCTGTTCTATAATGCATACTAAAATCTGTTTTAGAATAAAACGGCCTAATTTTTTGCTATTACAGTATAATTATAGTAATACCGTCGTGTAATAGAAATTATATAATTACAAAAGCGGGTCTAGCTCAGGACAGGAGTCGAACTAACAACCTTAGTGCAGGTACGTACCCTTTAAGTCAGGTGACCTTAAGTCACATAACCTTGCATGGTCCTCGGCTATATGCGGACTCCGCCCACAGGCTGCCGTAGGCCCTCTCTTCCTTTCAATATTATGATCTTCTTTCGCACCCATACATCTTCTTTATTACTCAGGTAAGGTTCTGTTCCAAAGGTAAGCAAGATAATATCAACAGTTACGGCATCAACAACATTGACAACTTAGAATGTCGAGTCATAATATTATATATTATTGTTCTAGATGTGTCACCCTTGCCAGGTACTAACGTTCTATGCCTACAGCCCCGACATCCAACATATTTTTCGGAATCCGCTTAGTTATCCAAACACATGGCCGACAATTCAAGGTGCATTCAGGGCGCCATATCTCTCCTCGATCTAGCAATTACCGACTTACGCCAATATCGTCTCCTACCAAGAGGTTATGAGCAGACGCCCCATAAGGTGCTAACAGTACTATATCTTGAAAACATACCGAAGTAGGGCGCCGCGGATTAATATCCGGGCCGCGTCAGGAGGTTAACCAGCTACCTACCAACTGGGCATCGCCACGGGTGAGACAATCAAGCAGGCAGTCAACAAACAGGATCGCTAAATTTAACCCCAATACATAAATGACATAAAACGTCGATGGCAAAAATGAGCAGCGCAGACATTGTTGCGGACGTTGAGATGCATGCCAATGCAATTCTACAAGTGTGTTCGTATCATCGACGAGACTTTGATCTTGTCGTGATCCGTTCCCGCCCACACGAAATGCAGAGAGTTCAGGCGTCTCTTCAGTCGGCCTTTAAGACGTTACCGACCGCCAATATGGGGATCTTGGATTGTCTACCACCCGAACTTATAACATTAGTCCTCCACAAGCTCGACCTTCGTTCTTTTTTTTCCTTCCGTCAAGTGAACCGGCAATCTCGCATTATATCAACTGGCCTATGGGAATATAAACTAGTCTCCCAGCATGGATTAGAGGGCTTGCGAGGTCTGTTACGCGCCCAGCTCGCTTCTTACTTCACTATAAGCGACCTTTACCGGTCCCTTACCACTGATAAATGCTCGACCTGTGGCGCTTTTGGAGGGCACTTGTTCCTCTTCACTGCCGAGAGATGCTGTTTTGATTGCCTCCTATCTTCGTCCTACTATCGTGTCCTCGCTCTATCTACTTTCGCTAAACTCGCACATCTATCTTTAAGTCAAGTCAATCGTCTATTAGGGATAAAGTTGCGGACCGTGCCTGGCATTTATAATATGCTAGAAAGACCAGTAAAAAGGCCAACGTATCTAATATTTGAAGAAAAAGCCACACAAATACTGCTTACTACTAAAGCTATTGGAGAAAGTGCGGTTCGCAACTTAGGAAGCCGTAAGGAGCAAGAAAACCAACGCTTTATGACAGCTACGGCATATCCATACTATAGCTTGGAGGATGTTAAACTGGAGCGTGGTGTCAGCTGCAAAGGCTGCCAAATTCGTCATCAACTCCTGCACGATGTTATCATCACTCAAGATCGGGTTCTTTCGACACGCGGCTTCTTGTCTCATTTCTCACATTGTGTAGAAGCACAAAATCTTTGGACCGAGAGCGAAAAGGGTACACGACGTATCAACGAGCCGCAGATTACTCGCGACTGTGGCTATTTCAAAAAGCTGGGTTCTGATGGGCGGCCTGCATAACATCTTGCAACGAGCTCTCTTTGGGTTCCCCCTAGTGAATAAATAGTAATATTTCTCACTACCTAGTAGCCGACTTTATTTATCCTCAATGCTCGATAGGTATAATGCATCCTCAGGTTGTTGCACTTGCTGGATGTAACGGCAGCCAGGCTCGCAGACGCCTTCGCCTTGTTCCGCCACAAATACTAGCCACATCAAACCACAGGTATCTGAAGTCTTCAATGCACTAAGTCCATACAGAACCATTTAACTCTTCTTTTCTTCTTCAGCTTAGAATCTTCGTATATAGCGCCAATAAACCAGCTCTCATGCCGCTTACATTCTGGCCGTGACACTCTTCTAAGCTCTCCATTTCCTCGCTGTGCCGAGCGATCAATAAATAAGGCATAACCATCCATTCGCGTCGATGCGACCGACGAAAATAAAGCACGACTCAGACCAGACCAGACTTTGGATCGGCATCAGTCTATGTGCCCCCAAGAAAAACCTATCCGCCAGCTAGCCGACAATCAGACCGGCTTAGATCGACGCCCGCGGAAAACCGACCCGGGACAGCAGAAGACGACGTGCCTCTCGAAGAACAAGACCAGACGGCAGAGGCTCCCCTAGAGTCCTCGAAAAAAATAGAGCAAGACCCAGACCAAGACCCAGACGACAGAGAGTCATGGGTGACAACAGCAACGACGGCCGAGATGAGCTCGAAAGGCTTGGGATGGAATTGGCTCAAGTCAGGAGCCTCTTGGACAACCGAAACCCGCGTGAAGAGACTGCGCTGGAGGAAGACCGCTTCCAACGGGAAGCCACGGTTGAAAGTGCTTTCGGAGGGAACGCATTTAAAGCCATAGGTATGGCAGCATGGGATGCGTTCAAGAAGTTCGAAGGACGTGACGGGTCCAACCCATGTATAGTGATAAAGCTAAAGCCCGAGCCGAGAACCCGACCAAGTTCGACGGCAATGAAAAGACCTTCGACAGCTTTATCCAAGGACTGTCAGACAAGTTTGAAGAAGACGTGGCTATCTTCCGAACTGAAAAGAGCCGCATGATGTACCTGATGAGGCTCCTGGAAGGTGGTGCAGCGCGTTCGATTGAGACACGCTATATGTCAAAAACGCGTCCATTCTCGTGCCTCGCGGAAATGATTCGGGTGCTTGAGGCCCTGTACTATGACCCCAACCAAGCCTCTGCTGTTCGCGATGAGCTCAGCCGACTGAAGTTCCGACCTGGCAAAGACAAGCCCATTCACCAGTTCATCGCGGAGTTCAGCTCACTAGCCCAGAAAGCCAAGATCCCAGAAGAGGATTGGAAGCAGACTCTGTAGGAACACATCCCGTCGACGCTAGACACTCACTTGCTGCGAGCGCACTAGTTTAGGTCGAGAGGTTTTAGCTCGTAGTGCTCGCCAAAGGTCTTACCGCCAAATAGACCTTGCTGTCAGTAGCTGCGAAGATCGCTGTGCTAAAATTAGCAATTAAAAGATCAAACGATCTTCTTAGCTAGAGCTTTTTGCCCTTAGAGAGGGCCCTTGTCGTAGATAATAAGAAAGCTATCTAGCATCTCTACAAACTTAGCAACTCTCCCTTCTATTTCCCACTTCTTGGCATGCGCTGTTAGTGCACTGCTAGAGGGCTAGAGGAATTAGTGACCGTTTTTGCGTATTTCTAACAACCCAGACATACCGCCTTCAACACCACCCGGCTTGCCACCGTGATAGCGTTGCGTTAAGGCAACCTACCCAAGGGGGATAATGTGGGCGGGTGCAGAGAATAGTCTTCCAAAAGCCAATGAGTCGAAGTCGAGGCTGTAACGTTGGTAGTTGGTCGTACCAACTGTGTCTGCTGCGCCCTGGACAGTGTCCTCTCCTAAGTAATCAAGCCAGCCAACAGCGACTAGGTTAGCAAACTGTAACCAACAGAAGTAACCTCAATCGTAGCCAGCAACTGCAACTGCAACCAACGATTCATTTCGCTGCATAGGCCTTGGATTCTATCGGGCTGTGCTTCCCTGCCTCAGTTGCGATGGCAAGGCGTATTTGAGTGCTTGGCTTATTATATGGATCTTCCATTTTACTAACCCCACGATTGCCCTATTTTGCAGGCTCTCTTTCGTCTTTACTCACCATCTTTCGACTTTACTCACCTTTCTGAAACTTTACTCGCCCTCTTTTCATCGTCCCATCATTAAAGATACCGTCAACTATGGAGCTTCCTCGGCTAATATCTATGGAGGTTTCCAGGAACGGCAGATGCGACTGTTACTATCGCATCCTCGCCAACCGAAGCGTCAGATATATCACCATTAAGGCCGGCGCCCTTAACGCTGAGGCGTTGGACGATATGCCCCTTGATTTCCAGAGTATTCTCCCTCCTCTCCCCTACGACGAATACACGTGGAATTCAGCGTGTATCACTCGTGATCCCTTGTCCGGTCAACTAGAAGCGACATTATCGTTAGCCGAGTTACCTGGCGTGGAAACAATATGGCATCCACGTATAATCGACTCTCTTGATATCGAACGCACCAAGCGCCTTACTCTATTGGCGCAAGAATACAAATACAAAACAGAATCCTCGCCAAAAAGAGCGGTTGGTAAGATGGCGCGCTTCTATTGGGAGGTCCAATACATGGAGGCCGAGACTCGTATGTACCAGGTCCTTGAGGGCCAAGGCATCGCTCCCGAATTTCTCGGGCATGTCCATGAGGCCGGCAGGGTCATCGGGTTCCTCCTGGAGAAAGTCGTGGACGGGCGGAATGCCGAGTCATCCGATCTGGAGGTCTGTAAGGCGACTTTGCGCCGTTTTCACGCGCTGGGATTCGTGCACGGGGACTGCAACAAATATAACTTCATTATACGCCCGGACGGCCGGGCTGTTCTTATTGATTTCGACCACTCCAAGCCTTGCACCGACCCCGTCCTGATGGAGGCGGAGATCGCGAGCTTGGAGGGGCAGTTAGCTGAGATGACAGGTCGTGGTGGTGGGCTCATGCCTTTCGGAGAGGGAGACAGCGATGGAGAGGAACCTGGTATATAAGCAGTAGTACAAATTATAATCTAGTCACTCATTATCTCGACAGTCACTCAACCAAGCCTAAGACTAACTCTTTGGAACTCTTGAGGAAAACATTCTATTATAATACCAGAGCTACTTAATAGCTTAGAGCATCACGTGATTACTGTTGGAATGGCACACAGATACTTCGTGTTTTAGCTATGAAGTGATGACTGGAACATTGCTCTCAGCTGAAGTGCTGATGAGACACTGGCGGTGATCGCCACCATCCCTGGCATGCAGGACTTGCCTGTGTGCCCCGTGTATAATAGCATGCCCGTTTCTGTTGGATTGTAGGTTTTTGGGTGCGATACTGTTGTATTCGCTATATACGCTATATTCGCTGTATTCAGTGATCTGCTCAACTGTTGTTGAAGTGATCGTTTTTGACCCTGAATTCTGACTGTGTAGCGTACATTTATACCTCATACAAAATAGGTATGAAACTGGTGTATCCACCACACTAGCCTTTATAGGCTGTAATATGCGCTCATTACGCAGATACCCCATAAGCTCCCTTTTGTAGCCTAGCCTGAAATCACCAAATCCAACAGTTTCTTCTTTCTCTCTTGTTCTTGTTAAACAGATATAAATGATTTTTAATAAAATAAAACTTTTATTTTTTTGTTTTAATGTTTAGTGTTTTTATGCTTATGTTTAACTTTAGCTACTTTTATTTATAAAGTAACTTTTTAAAAAATTACTTTAATTATTTAATTTTATAATATTAAATTTATTTTAAAATAAAACAGTTACTTTTAACTTAATTTAATGCATTTATAGTAATATATATTATTAACAATTATATAAGTTTATTTGTTTTAGCTTATGTAAAAGCGGGTCTTGCTTAGGCTAGGCTTAGGCTAGGCTCAAGCTAAAAGCGGTATGGCTTAGGTGAAATTCTTATTCCGATTCAGGACAGTAAAACCTATCTCAGAGGTACTTAGTACCTAGGTACAGCGTTACCTGGGGAGTCCCCACTACCCGCGCCCACTTGGCCCGAGCTCCCCTCATCGATCTTCAATCCCTCTTACCCGAAGCTAAGCATCATTATGTCCCTCTCAATGACGGACGCTTATATGCAGCCATCGATCCAATTGACGAGTAGGGCTTGATACTTCGCCGTCAAACTGTCAATGTCGACATCCCGAGCATTCAGGCCCCTTTACGGGGTCGGCTCGAGGCTGATTGTCGACCAATTCATGCCGAGATCGGCTGCGGCAACAGGGATGCCATGGAAGCAGTTCTTCTGCAGCGCTGCTTCGCCCAGAAACTCAATCTCAAGCTCAAAGCGCACGGCGATCTCGATATGTTGGAGTTGTCGGCATGACCATGCGTCGAGGCGCCAACTCCTGCGCTGCTCGTCCTCGTCTTCAAAGCCTCCGGATCATGACGGAACGAGCGAATATAAGCCACAAGATTCCTCATCTTCCGTCTCGCCCTCCTCTTCTTCCTCTTCTGCTTCTGCTTCCTCAACGCCTTCTTCCCGTTCGACAGCCAACGATGTTTATACACAAGGAGCCTCGATAGATTCGTTAGAAAAAGAGCAAGATAGACCATCACCGCAACCGCCGCCACCATCCTCCACGCCGGACCCCGACCTTCCCTCAGCCCAGAACTCGCGACGTTCGGCTCTGAACCGATCCCTCTCTTCCTTCATGGATCGCGCACAAACTACTTTATTCGCTGCCTCGCAACGCATCAACGATCTAACGGGGTACTCATCCATCGAGACCCTCAAGTCGCAGATCTCAACCCTTGAATCCGATCTCCATGCCGCGCAATCCCACCTAACCGCCGCGCGTAGCGCCTACAAGAGCGCCGTGTCCGACCGCGCCGCCACCCAGCGCGAAGTCACCACGCTCCTAGCACGCCAGAAGACCTGGACTCCAGCCGACTTCGAGCGCTTCACGACCCTCTACAGGCAGGACTACGAGCTCGAGGCATCCGTGGTACAGCGCGCCGCCGAGCTCGAAGAGGCCGAGCGCGAGGCCGAGCGCCTGGGTCGTGAGCTCGGCGCCGGCATCCTCGCCCGCTACCACGAGGAGCAGATCTGGAGCGACAAGATCCGGCGCATGAGTACATGGGGTACGTGGGGTCTCATGGGCGTTAACATTCTCCTGTTCTTGCTCCTACAGTTCGGCGCCGAGCCCTGGAGGCGGCGACGGCTCGTCCGGGGATTCGAGGAGAAGGTGCGCGAGGCGCTTGCCGAGGAACGCACTGCGAGGGAAGAGGCCCAGCGTGTGGCTGCTGATGCCGCTGCTGCTACTACTATTCACTCCATGACAGATAGCGAAGTAACGACGACTAGCAGTCAGGATGAGGGAGAGGAGGTCGTCATGGCAGCGCCTGACGTTCCTGTGCCGGAGTCCGAGATAATACCACCCTCACCTCCAAGCCGGGAAACTTATTCGTATAGGAATTTCCACAAGATGTCGTGGCGCGAAGCACTCACTGACCCGGACTATTGGCGTCATTGGCGCGATGTCCTCTCAGATCTAGTAAGCGACCGGGAGATCGCACTTCGCATGAAGGACGTCTCGCTCATTGCCATTGAGGGCGTGGCGACGGGTGCGGTCGTTACAGGGGCTCTCGCTCTGCTCCTACTGCGCCGCACATGATGACAGAATATATAATAGAAGCAAACAACAGAACAGACTTATAGACAGCTGTGCATGCCGCCTGAGCTAGGGCAACGCACGAATCCGCATGACTAGAGAGATGCGGAACATAGTTTTTTGGCTAGGAGTTGGTCTGAAGCTAGTCACAGAAGAGACAGACAGACAGACTAGTCACAAGTCTCTATGCATTGTACTTTTCTTCACCCTTCCTTCCTGTAGGATCAAGGAAGAGATAGATGATTGACTCATCAACACTGTACCATACGAGTCTCATTTTGAGCTGTACAAATACTACGAAAGATCATCCGAAATCATAGCCATTATAGTCACTATAGTCATACATATATACTACTTACTTATGTATATTGTTCTATATTATTAGAAATATTCTGCTATGCTCGGTCGGGTCTGGAAAATTCCTTTTCAAGGTTAGAGGTTAATATTAATAGCCTCATCATTCCTGTAAATAACACTACCCAAATACCATCTCCAAAGAAGCTATTATTCCCTGCGAGATGTCAACTCAGAGCATCCCCAGTATCTAATTCTACGCTTGGGCCTCCGGACCTGCGTAGGTTTTCCAGCTTTCATCGCATTGCATGCTCATGTGATTACGTTCTTTCAAATGATGTGTGTATATTGCGGGGGGGGGGGGGGGGGGGGTAGCAGATAAAGCCGCGGAGCACGGAGGCGTAGACGAGATATGGTGATAGCCAAACCCCCGGAGCCAAGCGCGGACCGGTTCACAAATAAACAAAA
>MU380158.1:0-47698 GCA_022495085.1 Xylaria sp. FL1042 | reverse complement strand
ACACCCGCCCCCCCCCCCCCCCCCCCCGCCCCCCCCCCCCCCCCCCCCCCCCCCCCCCCCCCCCCCCCCCCCCCTGAGCAGATCAAGCCGCGGAGCACGGAGGCGTAGACGAGATATGGTGATAGCCAATCCCGCGGAGCCTAGCGCTGACCGGTTCACATATACACAAGAAAGTACAACGCGATGGGTTAAGGTACAAACGAGGGGACATCCAGTCCATTAAGTGCTCGTGGATCCAATTACATGCTCTTTGGTACGGATAGAAATGAAATGAAAGCCAAGAACCTTTTTCTTTATCTACCTCGGCATCTTCACAATATCTATAACTGGGAATGGACCAAGAGTATTACCGAACTCCCGCTTCAGAACCCAAACATAGTCCTGCTTGTCAGGGGCAAGCAGAATCCTGTCTTGATAATTCGGTGGGAGGGAGCAGGTACTCATCTCCCATTATCCACTACATGAAGCCTCTTAGGCCAATGTAGGACCGAGACGAATATTGGCGCGAGACTTTTTTCGGCATATTTTAATTACCCTATATGCCTTCGAGCTTCGGAGAAGTGCTATACGCATCTTAATATGGTAAGTAATGAGCTAGCACGTTAATGTGACCCAATCTGCAATCTTTGATCGGACTCAATTGCAAATGGAGGGTGTCTTAGCTTCGCCTCGCTCTAGGTCTCTCAGAAGAGGTGCGGCATTTTTCCTGAGAGGTTTGCGACCCATTCTTTATTTCCCAATGAAGTTCAATCTTAGTCAAAATCGGCTGTATAAGAGAACCCACGGAACTCCTCTTGCATGGCCTGAGAAAGAACTGTACCATATATTAGTCGGATCTTGACATGAAATAGGAAAGGTGTTCTTACCTGAGTTCACTGGTGTAAGCACGGGTGTGACACTTGTAAACTCGGAATCAAAGTTGCTTGTGTCGGTCGCATTCTTGATGGTAGGTAGGAAAGGTGGCGCGACCCTCTTATGATATATGTCGTCCCATACGATATTCCGGAAAAAGGGTTGGCTCATGACTTCCTGCGCGTCTGTGGGCCCGCTACCGAGCCGCTGCTCAACTTCTCTAGTGAGTAGCTTTTGAAGAATCGACACGGAATCTCGAGGCATATGAATGGGATAGAGTGGCTCGTCTGCTAGAATTGCATCGTAGATTTCATCTTCATCTTCTCCTCGAAATGGTGATTGTTGAAGAAGCATCTGATATATCAACACACCAAATGCCCACCAGTCTACGGCTCTGCCGTATTTCTTATCGAGTAAAATCTAATGCGCGTTAGTACAGAGCTCACAAGTAGTCAAGGTGCGTAGACAAGGCCACTTACTTCAGGGGCCATGAATTCTGGTGTACCACAAAATGTACTTGTCGTTGACCCATACCACATATCTTCTTTGCACAAACCATAATCTGCGATCTTGATATGTCCATCTAAAGTAAGAAGAATGTTATCAAGCTTAAGATCACGGTAGATAACTCCGTTTTCATGGAAATATTTCAGCGCCAAGCATACTTCGGCAGCATAAAATCTAGCAAATGTTAGTGAGAGCGTACTAAACGTGAAAGATGTTGGATTAGGCATACTGCGCGCGCTTAGTGCCAAATTGGCCACGCTGGATGTGAAGCATCAAGTCACCTCCACTTATATACTCCATGACAAAGTAAACGCGGGTTTCTGTTTGGAAACAGGCATGGAGGTTGGTCAAAAACGGGTGGCGCTCTCGATTAGCAATCAAGAAGACTCTCTTTTCAGATTTTATGCTTTCAACTTCATCATGCTCAATGATAAACTCCTTCTTGAGAACTTTAATGGCGTACAAGCGTCGAGACTTTTTGGTTTCTGCTAACATGACTTTGCCGAAATTACCTTTGCCCAGCACAGCAAGGAAGTTGAAGTGATCTAATCCAATACGCTGGCCAGTACCTGGATCAGTAGCAAGGGGTAAGGGTCTCCTTGTAGGTGGAGGTAGACCGGAACCAGTTGTGAGAGAAGGAGTCTCTTGCGTAGGTTGCGGTTTTGAAATTGGGACACTCTGAGGGTACATGGATGGCTGAGCCTGTTGCGGTGAAGTCATGGTTTGTTGCTGAATCGGCCGGGGCTGCTGTGTCTGGAGGGTTGGTTGAGGTGGGTAGTTGCTAACATTGGCATATGCTGCAGGGTTGTATTTCGGCTGTGAGGGAATGTTATACTGTTGTTGGCTACTTCCATACCCATCATCGTGGGAATCCATAGAACCCCCGTACCCGCCTGGTCTGCCGGAGTAGTCTGACGTAGCAACTGGTCGAGAACCATGCGAAGTCATAGTCCCACCCATGGCAGCTGAAGCGGCAGCAGCAGCAGCAGTTGAACTTGACGAAGTTCGATCAGGTTGACTGGGACGTATTGGCGATGTTTGGCTCGTATACATGGCTTTGGCGGCATCAGTTGCTTCTTGAGAAGCAATGCTCGACTGATAAGGCGGTGTCACTTGAGTACCATACGGCGATGTCGGCCCTGATGAGCTCGAAGGGCTCATCTTGCCGGACCTGAACGTCTTGTCGCTTAGAGAGGTCCCTTTGCTTTGTCTTTGTTTGTTTGCCCTGATACCTTCCAGAATTTGGTTGGCTACAGCCATACTCATGCCGCAAAAGTCAGGAACCAAATGAACACAATGCGCATGTGCCGTAAGTCCACATTCTGCGAAGTATTAGCAAGCCACTTGAGATTCAATCAATGGATAGACATACCGTTACACTTGCGGCAATTCTTCTTCCCAAAGGGCAAGATAGAACCACAATGACAACACCAATTGGCCGTAACATTTGAGAATGGAGTGAATCGGTGAGGAATACGATGGTTGATCTTCTCTTCGTCGGGATCCGTCTCGGCATTGGTCTTGCTGATACACTTGGTGACAACGCTGGGGTAGCATTTCGTATGGCAAGTGTATTTGCAATCCTCACACTGCATACCAGCGGAGTACTTAAGGAAATCGCCACACAATGCGCAACGCATGATGTTGTAAAACTGGTGTTGCACAAACTTGTGCCCGTATTTTTCGTGTACTTCCTCCTTTTTCTGTCGGATGGCGCCCTTTCGGCCCAAACCTAGATCGACCGGCCTGCGATCCTTGTTTTGCTTCAAAAAGTTGATGGACAGATGTATGGCGCCAGTAGGCTCTAGATTAAACCATCCATCAATGGGTTGACTTATATTGATGCCCGCGTTGCCACCAAATTGAGATGGAGCGCCACCCAGGCCAGTCGCTGAACCACCAAATTGCTGTTGTTGAGGGCTCATGGGAAATTGGGGCGGCGGCGCGTTTGAGCCTCCCATCCTGTCAGCAGATACCCAGCCGGAACTGTTAACCTCAGCCTCGATCCTCTTCCGCCGAAGGTCCTCTACAATATCTGATATCCGCACCCAAAGCATTCCGATCGGCAGTGCATGCTCGCCCGGTTTATCGTAAACTGTTAGTTCGATCTCATTTGCCTTGTCAACTGTAACGCTGTGGAACTCGTTTTCCCAACGGTCGGTTCTGGTGGCTCGAGTTCTTGCCACCACATTATCTTCGACTTTAATAGATACGAATGTCTCAGGGCCACGAGAAAACCGGCCAGTGGAGGCATGGTCAACGTCCCGAATCTGCTGCACCCTGATGGAAAGTTGTCCAGACAAGGGCTTCCGCAGATTGGGCGTGTTGATGCTATCGTCTATGGAAATTATGTCAGCATGATATATCAAATCACGATAGAACAAATGGAAACGGACCATCAGGAGAGTCGGGTAAATCTAAATCGTCAATATGGAGCTGTTCATATCTCTTGAGTGCCTGCCTCAAAAGATGTATTTTTTGCTTGCTTTCGACGCGCCGAGCAGCAGCATCTGCCTTGCTTTTTCGATCGCCCTCCATTCCATAAAGCTGGACCATCTTTTCTACGCCCTTGAGATATTGCTCCTCAACATTCAGTTTGAACTGAACTTGAGTAAGCATCAATTGGATCCGTGGCCCAAGGTGTGGAGTATTGGCTTTGATCAAGTCTATAAGCAGGTATCAGTAATTTGATTATAGCAATGCAGCAACCCTAGAGAACCCGACCTAGTTTGGTGAAGTTGGGCCGCGGATGAGGGGCAGACGCGCCGGCCCCGGAGGATCCGTAAGGGTATCGAGGAGGCACCATGTCACCATACTGCGTGGAACCATAAGAACCCCTATCACCAGCCCATCCACTGGCATCTTTCGGGGGTGGCGGCGGCGGCCCCTCGCCATCACCCCGAAAGTCGGCACTGGGCATTGAAGCGACAGCGGTTGAGCCTGAGCTAATGCTCATGCTATCGACACCGTGTCCAAGGCGCCTCATCTGGTAGTCATCGCGTTTCCTCAACATCTCCTGTAGCTTGCCTTCGAAAAAGTCGATCAACTTCTGAGACTCTTCTATTTTGACATCGAGCCGAGAGCGCACGCTATCGTTGTTGGTCTGGCGTCGCATATCGTTGGCGCCAGTGAGAAAGACCTTTTCGCGGTCAATCTTGCTCTGGATCTCCTGGATCACCTTCATAGCATCCTCTTCGTTATTCATGATGGGCGAAGGGTTACGCGTT
Source organism: Xylaria sp. FL1042 (assembly GCA_022495085.1). NCBI lineage: Eukaryota > Fungi > Ascomycota > Sordariomycetes > Xylariales > Xylariaceae > Xylaria > Xylaria sp. FL1042. The sequence goes on along the minus strand of MU380158.1, from coordinate 43,112 downwards.
GTCACGCGCGGGACAGAGAGGAGAGAGCTTTCGGGTTCAGCTTTCGATATTTCGGAGCGATTCCTAGGTAGGTATCAAGAGGTCTGCTCGGCTGAAGCGGGAGGGGAAGCAGGAGCAGGCTCGACAAGACCACAGAGTGAGGTTTGGGGTTGTCCTAGCGGCGGCAATGGCGAATGGTTCCTGGTTTCTCGTCTTATCTCTATGTCGCCTTCGGCACATCTCCCTCAACGACTCTCTCCGAAGCCCCACACACAGCCGCAACACCAGCACGCACACAATCACAATCACAACAACACGGCCTGATCACTGAGGCGTCCCGCAGAGAAGCCAGAGCGCAGCAGACAGTGGTGATTGCTTCAAAAAAGGGAGCCAGGCAGTTAGCGAAGGGGGCTAACGAAGAACCGGGCAGTTTGGAGCTAGAATGAGTGGTTGGGCTGCTGAAGCCGGTGCGTGGATGCAACAGCTAAAGGTGGTGGTGTAGATGGGTGGAGAGGTACGTTAAGGCGAGGCAAGTAAGACGACAAGACGTCTGGTGGGACGTGGGTTGGCTGGAGACGAGACGATAATGGAATAGATGGGCGATGGATCGGGATGTCGTCAGTGTATCAGCCCGTGTGTACTGTACTGCCCCCTTACCTGCCTACGTAGTAGGCACTTAATGTAAATACTACAGGCTACCTCAGGCGCCTACAGTAGTTAGGTAGCAGTGAAGAAAGGAGGGATGGTTTTGTCATGTTCGTCTGTACTCTTAGTTCTCTCAAGGCTGTATTTTATGGCGGGGTTTTTTGTGCTTCGCAGCGGGCAGAAGGGCAGCCCACCTACCTATCTAACCAGGGTAGGTAAGTAAATAGGTAACCAGCCCACTTCTGCCCGCTACCGCGGACAGACTTCCCCTCTGACCGAGATATGATAGGCTGATTGAAGGAGGGGTAGATGGCTCGTGCATCAAACAACAAAACTTGAAGGAGGCAACCTACTCCCTACGGTGCTACCTTGGGTACCTATGTACCTAATATAGCTCCTTTATATGTGTTCTTGTGCATGTGCTTTCATGGATATCTCTAACTTTTATATATATCATAAAAAAATAAAATAAAAAGAGAATGGAACAAAAAGGTGTTCACATCGGTAGATATGTGCACTGTAGATAGCTGAGAGCGAAGGAGAAAAGGTATTGAAGATAGCAATGGCTAGTTGGGCGCTTGTATATAGCACCTCAGACTCTGCACTATGTACCTGATAAGATACTCTTTACATGAATTGAGTTCTACTGTTCCCTGCTTACCTACTTAGTATGTAGGTATTTGTGTATACTAGCTACTAAGTACCTAACCTAGAGTATTCGGTCTCAGAATTCTGCGGTCTGAAGAATTGGCATGCAGGCGATCCATATCAACAATTTCAAAACCACCTTTACACCCTCCTCAACTGTCTACATGAATTTCATCTAGACCTAATAACTAGCAGCATCTACAGAACCCAATTCATTGCCCAGTCTGCCTAGGTAGGTAGGCTTCCACTCCGTCAAAAAACAATACTACGAGCATGCATGAACATAGAACCATCTAGAATAGCGGCAATGCCGAGTTCTTTGCTAGCTTTCCACAAGATGCCGATATCCGCCGCGTTAGTGAGAAATGCGATAGCTCATGATAGGAACCTCTGCTGTGACCTTAGCAACAATTATACCTCACCGAAATCCTAGTACAAACCGTGTTTTTAGGTGTCGAACGGGCCAGCGAAATCGGTACTTGCACCAAAGAGCTCTCTACGCAGTACTAAACCAAGCCAGGACCAGAATCAGAACCAGTCAGCGTCCATGATTCTGTCAGGGGCTTCTTTATCATTGATAACGGAGGCGGCGATGCCGACACCCAAGGAAAAACATGGCTGGTAAACAGGCGCCTAGCGAGCCTAAACGATCGAACCTGACGCCTTAACCGCTTCTCGGTTGAGAGACGAAGTGTTCCATTTGGATTGGCAAATCTAGCGGTGTGTTTGGGCAGCCAACTGGACTTTTAGTACAATGTTTCGCAAGATATGATAACCAGACGTGAATATTTATTCCTACGTCCAGGTGGTCTTTCATAAAATCCACTCTAAGAATTGCTTGAAGAGTATCTTCGTGGACTTCAAGATGGTTTCCGTTTGGCCAATATGCTACCCCCCTTCTGAGACTCCCTTACCACTCCTATTTCTATATCCTCACCAGCTATTACTTTTCTCTTTGCTTTCTGTTATCGAGTTTAGATGACAGCTAGCCCAGGAACTAGTTTTATGCGATGCAAGATCTGTTCCGAGTGTGTTCCCATCGCGACCGCCGAGTATTAACTATCAAGGGACTCCTGGTTGAATTCGACAGCTTGATCGTTGTTATGTAACATAAGGCGTCGCATCGTTGTTCTGACTCTCGGTTAGTCTTGCCTTTAAACACCTAAGATGTGATCACACGATTAGGCAGCTGTAGTGTCACTTGACTCCTTTTCTTCACTTTCAATACTCAGAGCGGTGGACGAATAGTGATAATGTTTAAGCGTCCACAGCGTCCAAGGCCGGAGTCGAATTCTGGAAAAGATAGGCGATATCAGGGCTCGAAGTACGTGTCGGGTCATGAGCAAGTCGTTCAAGTTTCATGTCAATAGTGAAGTTCTGAATGGTGGGTGGGCTATGGCAAGCGGTACAATTTAGCTACAAATTGAGACTTGGGACTTAACAGCAATGGTGGTGATGAATATCAAGGGTATCATCGGTTATTATTATCAGTGACTCATGCTAAGCGTAGCAGACATGTAGGTATCTCTCATCGCGGCATTTCAACGCGTTTTACACCTCCCCCCAAAAATAACTATCATACATCGTTCCCTGATTGTTTGCTGAGCTGATCAAAACAGGTTGCAAGGCAACCAGGTAGACAGCTGAATTGTTCTCAATTACACCTGTTCAGTGTTTTGCGGTTGTGAAGTCGTGGGGGCGTTATTTGACAACGGTCCAGCTGATGGCCCTGACGTAGGCGCGTAAAACCCAGCAATATTCTGGTACGATTGTGCGGGTTGCTTCTCATTTGTGATTTGTGTTCGCGACCCGGCACCTGAGGTATGCGCTGGCTGCGGTTGCATCATAATGGGGTACGGATAGTATTGCATTGGCTGCATTGGTTGAGTGCCGGCCGGGGGAGGATAACGCATGCCCTGAGTAGGAACAGTATTCAGGTGAGCCGGTACGACAATGGCTGTTGGCCTCAGAGAATTGCGTTTGTGAGTTTCGATGCAAGCCAACACGAAGAGAACGAAGTGGTTAATCGCCCACAACACAAATATAGCGATGGCTGCTCGGAAAACGGGGAGGACATTCGACTTGTAGTAGTCGTAAGGCTCATATTCTTCGCAGTAAGAGGAGCTGTAGTAGTCATACTCGCTATCGTCATCGCCTCTCTCGCAATACCGAACATTGGATGCAACGCCTAAATAGAGGGCGACAGTCAGGACAGTCGCAAAGACGCCGGCGAGCCAGAACAATAGATGCAGTCCCACGTGGGCGCCTGGATGTATGCCTCTCTGGACTTGTTTGCGCAAACGCACGCAGAATGTGATGAGCTCTGCAGTGTTCCAAATGATGGAGACTACGACGATGATATAAGCATAGAATGACACGCCCCCAGCGCCCCCGCCCTCGCTCAAGAGTACACTTGTCAAGGCAATGATGATGATGCCCCAGATCGAAGACAGGACAGTAAGACCAATTCTAGTGGTAAGGTAGGGTGAAGATAGATGTGGCAAGGGTCGGACAGGAGCGCCATAGGCGAACTGCTGGTTTGGCTGGGCAGTATACGGAACATAGACGGGCTGGTTTTGACCATAGAATGGCTGCGGGAGAGGCTGGGGATGCGTAGATGTTGGGCGTTGCGGTAGCGGTGGTGGCGGCGATTGATCGACTCTATCATCAGTTCCGTCTGCTGGACTTGGACTTCTCGCAGAGTCGCGAACTGCACCTGATGCCTCTGCTTCATCCCTATGCTCTGTCGCAGTTGGCAACTCTTGTGCAGCAGGGGTCGCCATAGTGATATTGAAGATTCCGCCTGTCAACCGTGAACTCGACTCCTGATTATTTGGCTTCGCAACGGTATAGGCAGGTGGGGTGGTTGAAAACCGTAGATGTGGAAATGAAAATTCCTGGTACCAATTGAAACTCTGTCACTTTTGACAAAAAGTGATCAGGAAAGAGTGAGAAGCGCAGGAAGGAGTGACAAAAAAAGGAGCGTGGCAAACAAACTTGTAAATTAGGCAAGAACGAAGGACGACGTGACTGTCTGTGTCACTATTACACGAAAAACAAACACAACCCCGAAAAGAAGTAGCAACCGACGGTTGATAGAAGAAACCCTGATTGAAAAGGAGAATGAACGAACAGTCTAGAGTGTTGTTGTTAGGTAGTGAGGGCGCATGTGCCTACCTAAAAATAAGATGATGCCAAGCTTCACGCCGTCGCCACCCCGGCAGACCACCAGACATCAGCCGGTGTACTCTCCCAATTAAGGCCTAGCGAGCCGCAGTTTTGCTGCCAAGAATCTGGACTGCCCTGAAAAATTCCGACTGTTAACAAGATTGCCGGCCCCAGAATAGTGTAGTACGCATACTACTTAGTAAGTATACTTGTAGGGTAGCCAACTTCAACAATCTTGGAGAGAGAGAGAGAGAGAGAGAGTCTTGCCGAGGTCCTCAACTTTCACGCCGAGTGTGGCCACTCGTAAGTGAAATTCTAGATACACTATGAGCAACTTCAAGTATATATCTCGCTTTACAAACCCCTCCATATAAGCACCTAACCCACTGGTAACATATGTAGATAGTAGGCGCAGTGCCCCGGCGGTTAGGTAGTGCCTCGCCAGCTCTGCACCAAGGAACCAACTACAAGATTATTGGCCAGTTTATATTTTTCGCTTCAGCCTAACAGCTAGTAGCTCAATTTTCTCAATTCACTTAACTAAAGGTCATTCCTTGACATGCACAGCCAGTCGAGAGGTAAGTAAAGGTAATATGACCTCCTGATAACGATATCCAGTGAGACAAGGTTGAGTTGTAACTGGTATAGGTGAAGAATTGAAGGACTGTCATGCACCAGGGGTAGCCATCCTCCTCTTTCAAAAAGTCGCTACGAAGAACTACCTAGACTTAGAGAGTTCTAGTCACCTAAGTTGCGAGGCCCCAAACTCTACTCATAAAGCGTTACAAGTCACGATGGGTCGACTGCTCCTTTCACACCGCCCTCATAACAGGGGATTGAGTCTTCAAGCGACTGAAACCTACGACGTCCGTGTTGGGCGTAACAACGTAGTGTCACAACCGAAGAGCTTCCGATCCCCGGAATGAATATTAGTATAGGAATTCTTGGCCTCCACGTCTGCTATTATATCCCGTTTAAGAGTTGTGTGTTAGGTGTCACCAATATTCAAGAGAGGAGTAGAAGCGAATTAGATCACGTCGTTGAAGCTAGCGAAAATGAATTATTGTTGATATATACATGCTCTATGCGAAGCAATAGAGACATTGACTCAATTGATTGTGTTATCATTAAGACTATCCTTAATTGACTCGAATGGCATTTGAGTGACCTACTGCGGATAGTATGAGGAGCACCGACAAGACTGAAGATACTCTACCATGGACTATACTTTGGCGAGCACGACTTATGATAATCGTTGCTACACCCTGCAATGTGATAAAAGATCGAAAGATCGTTTGGGTCTCTCGGGAGGGGTACTAGCCTCATCTGAGAAACCAAGTTAGTTTCCCTCGGACACTTCTTACAACGAGATGGTTAAGATTCATTCATTGAGGATATGTGAGATTCAAAAAGGGCAATGATCTTGCAGCCGTGAACGCGCTTGTATGTGATCAGTCCTAAGTCCCCGTGTAAAGGACATATACAGTCAAAATCCCTAACTTGTCTTAGTACGTCTATGCCTTGGAAAGCGGTAGTTTGTAGAGTAGTGATTAACACCTGATCAACAATGAAAGTTAACTTGGGGCTTGAAATTCTGAAGCGGACAAGAGATAAAAATATTGGAAATTGCAATGGTTTGAGCTTCCGACCCTTGTCTAAGTACTTGCAGGGGAGTACTCAAGGGCCTGTCATCGAAGGTCTGATTAGCTATATACGGTAAATAAGATAGGCCATTTCGGTTACGACAGTACCGTATATGATAGGTCATTGGATCTGGTCTGACCCAACCCTGTGCTGTCGCGTCTAGACGCGTGAAAGAGTACTAACTATTAATTTTCAATCGGCAATAAAGCCTTACTTCTTTTCTCCCTTTTTAGCTACAAGCAATGACTTGTGCTTAAAATGGCCAAGAGTTATTATGGCGTCCATGTAGGCCGGGTCCCAGGAGTGTACACTAATTGGGCAGAGTGCAAGGCACAGGTAGACAAGTGCAGGAACCAATACCGTGGCTTTGGCACATACGACGAAGCCGCATTCTATGTTGCGACCGGTCGGACGTGCGACGAAGTTAACGGCAGAGCACTTTTCGATGACTGGAAACGCAACCAACCAACTACAGTCTCTGCGAACAGCGTCAAGCAAGAAAAGACGCCGCAGATCAAAACCGAGGCCTTCGACTCGTCACAATCCTTCTTCTCCCAAGTTCCGAACTTCGAGCCAAATGATGGTGCAGACTTCGAAGAAGAGTTCGGTCGCTTCGCCTCATCGCAGAATATAGCTCCCGGTTCTAAAGTATGGCGGCAGAAACGTACGAAAGCAATTGGCCGTAAGTTGTGCTCGTAGCTTAGGGAGAGGCAGAACCTTGAAGCTCACAATTACTTACTCTCTTGGTTGATTCAGATGAGGTGATATTTCACTATTCTCAAGAAGACGACTCTGATGATGAAGATGACATCAAGAAAGAAGGCGAAGGTGACGTAGGCCTCTCAGAAAAGGAGAAAAGGTGCAGATGGAAGCTTCGTATCTTCCAGAACATGTGTCGGGAGGCCAAACTTGAGCCGCTTGACACTATCGAGGGCTGCGTTGCCAATATCAAGGGCGTGCTGATCAATATTGTCGACTACATCGACGCGAAGAGGAATGGCAGACCAGTCAAGGTCTGGCCGCCGCATCAATTTGAGGAATTTAGAAGTTACACATTGAGTGACGCTAAGCGAATAGATCTCGACACGGCTCGCGATGGTGATGGATTCTTGGCGTCACTATTGCAGGTCCTCAGACGTAATAACGCCGCCCGGGTATTCCAGCGCCGAAGATATCATGCAGGAATAGCTCGACAGCACTGCGCCAGTCGTAGATCGGATAAAATAACCGACGAGAGGGTCCAATCACACCTCTCAGTCATTAAAGAAGAGCCAAGCACTGCATACGAAGTTATCTCCATCCACGGAACAGAATCCGAGTGCTCATCGCCACGTACGCCCATCAAGGGGGAAACCGACGACAATCTTCCATTGAGCCCTGACAGCGTTGGTTCTTCAGTCGTTGAGATTTTAGTTAATAATCAGACGGGAATGAAGAGGGATCTGCATGAATTTACGGAACGGGATGTCTTACAGAACGAAGTGGTTTTGACAAGTGTACATAAACGACCACGGGTGTAGAAGGACTGCTATAAGTGACCATGCTCGATCTGGAATTGAATAGGCAGTCTATATTTTCTCCTTTTGATGCGAGGAGTGTCGAATCCCTAGGGGCATGGGTTAAGACAAGTACATAATATCTAATCTGAGCATAAGAAGTACCAACTTAAATGAACCACCAATGTGAATTTCAGCAACACTCAAGAGTCATAATGTGTGACAAGCTTCTCAACTACTTGGAATCTATATTATGGTATAAGGATGGTAGACACTAAGACGAGTAGCTTTTGAAACCTATTACACTCATCAACATGAACCTCGGTCTATCAAAACTTTAATGCTAAAAGTCATATAGGTCTGTCTACCCACACACCTCACGATCGATGCCGCGATATCTGGAAAAAAAAAAAAAAAAGGGAGGGAGGGGGGTTAGAAACATAGAAATGATTAGTAGCAATTACGGTTATAATGAACCTTCATGGCGATTTCAAACATTGAGCCCCTGGTGAAGAACCTGATAGTGGCGAGCAATCAGCTGGCACGCCCTCCAACCAAAGCACCCCAACCCCAACCCCATCAACCTCACCATCACCTTGGAGATCAATTCCCGCCGAACCGGGAGGCATTTCTCCTTCCCATTCTCGGTTCTCCAAGAGCCTTACACTGCTCGGTAGTGCCATTAAGCTTCTTTCTTTCTGCCACTTGATGATGGCCCCGAACTCTTTACACTGCTTCTTGATCTTAAATTCAAGGAAAGGTGCTCTTTGACTCTCTGATTTTGATTTAATTTAAGCGAAATACATAATAGCCAATTAGGTATATATCCTATCTCTCGTTCCCATGTTCTCTATAGTGTTCATTATAATTATACATTCTATACCAAGTAGCCTTATACCCCATTAAACCGAATACCGTGACATATGCAGCGAGAATAAAAGGAACATTTCAAAAGCAGAATACTTGGTCGCTCATTTTTGACATGGCGCTAGGCTTCTCGAAGCCCAACTCAACAAGGGCTTTCTTTGCAGCATTTACCATCCCCGGCGGACCGCAAAGCATGGCCTTGGAGTCTTTATCCGCGGCTGGGAAACGTTCTGCCAACATCTCTTTCGTCACGTACCCTTTTCCTCCTTGCCAGTCTGGCGAAGGACTATCCAGGATGTAGTATAGCTTAAAATTGTTGGGGTATTTCCTCGCGAAATCTTCGAGTTCACTCCGAAGTAATATGTCCGCCTCGGTGCGGTTGGCGTATATTAAGCTGATCTCCGTGGTATCCCGCTGGTCCTCGCATATGGCACGGATCAGCTGGTACATGGGTGTGATTCCTGAACCGCCCGCCAGCATGCCGATCCGCTTGCAGTAGCCGAGCTTGTAACGCATGGCTCCCTTCGGGCCACGGAACTTCACCTCGTCTCCGACTGAGAGGCCTGCTAGATAGCCTCCAGTAAGCTTGCCGTCGGGATAGCATTTGACTATTAGGTCAAGTGTACCACGATCAGCGTTGTTGGATACTGGGGTGTAGGATCGAGTCACTGTTTGGCCGTCCACATCTGCTGTGATAGCGACGTGCTGCCCGATGGGCAAGCCAAGGACTGATTCGGGCGTCGGTAGCTCGAGCTTTAGACGATATGTATTTGGCGCAACTAGATCCTTCTTGACCACTACAACACTTAGAGGTTAGTTACAGTTATTTTGAAGGTGAAGGTTAGATCTGTCTGGAGCGAAGACGACCTCCTTAGAGATAATATAATATGGGAAAGAGGTGTTTGACTCTTCATATGCTTGAAGGGCCTAAAACGAACGGAAGATACTTACGCGGTAGAGTTTGGAATGTAGTTGGATGAAGCCACCCACTTTGGCCAAGTAGTTCTAGCTTGGCGCGTTTTGGCAGCTTAACATGTGGCGGATAGTTCATGAAGGTGGGATGAGAGTGTAGAAGGTTGAGGAAGTTCCGAGATAGGACGGTACTGGCAATGCCAAAGACTGCTGATGCGATGAGAAAGCCCTCTAAGAAGCCGAGCCCTTGGGTCCTCCTAAGCATGGAGCGGTTGAGTAGGGCGGTGAATAATCCACGTTGGCTGGCGACGTGATATAGTCCCACGCTGCCCAAAATAACAGCTGTGGCCGCCCCGAAGCCCATGATTGTGTTTCTAGAACCCCTAATCGTATCGGGCTTGCGTGCTGTGACTCCGACCGATAGTCGAACGGTAGACATTGCTTTCTTGCTACCACCTCGTAGTTTACCGACGCGGTACGCAGCCATTATCTCAGAAGCATCCTCTGAGTGACCAGCATTGTCGAACTCTTCTGACGCATCTTTACCGGCAGCATCAACAAGCACCTCGGCGCCGCCAGGGTGGTCTCGAAGGTAACTCGTAACATCGTATACTGGACGAAAAGAAGTTAACACTATTGGCGTGGATAACCTGGGAGAGTGGGTTTACCTTGACCGTGAATAATCATCCACGCATCCGCCGAGGTGTTGTGAACAGCGACCTCTTTCGTCGTGTATTCAATATCTTCGACAGCCATTTCGATTACAGACTTTCCTCCGAGATAGATACCTACGTATACGTTCTGTCTTACAAAGGCACCAAACTCGCTCAGTTGTAGGGTCTGGCTCTGCCTTTTAAGCCATCTACACTCGCGCTCGCGCCTTGATCGTCGCCGTCCATTGCGTTTTACAAATAGTAATATCTCGGGGGGGCGCTATTATGGAAATTCATGCTGTGTCCGACCATACTTGGAGCGAGCCGAGGTTCACGAATACTTTAAGCGGGGATCAAGAAATGCGATCTCGGTATCGGTAACCTAGTCTAGGGATCGCGGTCATCATACTAGCCAGCCTTGGATTCAAACTACCTAGCTTGGGTGCCGACGCGGCGGGTTCGGAAATTTCCTAGTTTCTACCTAGTAGGGACTGTGCAGTAGTTGACAGCCATAACACGAATCAGAATTGTTCTTTTGAAAAGCACTGATAGATTGTTATAAGCCGGCATTAGCTCCTATAGGGCTGAAGCGTAGCGATGGCAGCGTACTTAGTACTTATTTGACGAGAGTAATGTACAGTTTAGCTGTCTTATTTACTTCCCATTTGTATAGCCACATTTGTGACTGAATCTCTAAGTCGCATTCATAGATGCGTTACGGTCATTAATGTTGAAGTGCTTACATACCTACCAGTAGTGATACAACGGTTCATCTCCCTACCTCCATCTAGGGAACGGGCCTTTTAACGGGTATCTTAACGGGTATTTTAATGGGTACTTAATAAGCGTACAGAACAGTCCAATCATGAGCTGTACCGGAAAAATCATGCCTAGGCAATGAGAATAAAAAAATTTAAGAGCGCCAAGCTGGTCCAACACTTGATAGGGTCATCAAAGGTGGGACTGCCACCCTTACAATACACTGCCCTAACTACATGTAGAACTTGCCTCGGTAGTCTTGATGTGTATCGCCATACAATACAGTGTAACCATCGGTGAAGTGTTACAAGAGCGAGAGAGCGAAAGAGATAATCGGCTTGCTATAGCGCCCGTCAGAGTGCCGCCAAACTCCATAATGGGCGAAATAAATATAATGGTGCTGGCCTTTCATGCCATGAGCCACTGGTCAGAACGTAGTACAGTCAGTTCCTACACATTGCTACTTGATATTCTGCAATTTCAACATGTCGATAATACAGTTCTATCTCTTGGGCGAAAGCCCAGATAGTGCCCAGGAAATCGAAATCCCCTCGCAGATCGATCAAGAAGGGCTTCAACATCTAGTGGCCTCCCATTTTGCCATCGTCGAGGCTCAGGGTATGCTACACCTCCTATTGTTTTTCTTACACTAGATAGCGTGTGGACTAATATGTTGTCAAGGGATTGGGTTTGTATCCCAAGATACCTTCTTGACGACCGTAACCGACGTTCTGTCATCAAAAGACCCGGTGGCTATCAGTATCGATGGCAAGGCTGTTCGTGAGGTTCCTGGCCCAAAGGGGTTGCCTTACGTAGGGAGCTACTTCGAAATATACCCAGACCACCTTGGTAATCATCAACGACTGTTTGACAATTATGGGCCGCTTATAAGGACAACAAATTTTGGGAGTACCATATACTCCACGAATGACCCCAAACTCTCAAACATCGTGTTCTCTGAGAGCGACTTTTTTACAAAGAGCATGATCAAGGGTCATCCATTATATCCTATTAAGAATAAGGAGGCAGGCGTATTCTTGGGCGATACGGATACTGAAGAATGGAGGACTGCCCATAAATTCCTCCCCCCGGCCCTGGGACCCAAAGCAGTGCGTCACTATGCCCCAACTATGCAGAAGACAGTAGAAGACAGCTTCAAAGTCTTCGACGAGCTAGACGACAAGGAGGAAGCATGGAACGTCTATCCTTACATGCTCAAGCTCGGTTCCCAAGCCGTAGGGAAACTCATGCTCGGCATGGACTTTGAGCATTTCACCTCTGTCGACGCCCCTCCACACGAGATGGTCAGGATGATTGCAGAGTCACTGGAGCTCAACAAGAGAATCTCGTCGATGGGTAGCTGGTATGCCAAGCTTCCTTTCGGCGACCCTAAGAGGCTAAAAGATATTCAAAAACGCGTGGAGGAATTACTTACAGAGTCTGTTAATAAGGCGGCCAGGGGCTCAGAAGATCTCGAGCTCCAAGAGGCAGCGTTGAAGGCCGAAAACATGGTTGACTATATCTGCCGAGCGGTCGACAGTAAAGGCAACAAGCTGCCCAAGGAGAGAATGCTTGAGCCACTTGTCGTCGCAACCGGCGCTGGCTTCACTACAACTTCCAGCTTGCTCTCTTGGCTCATTTATGGTCTGGTGGTGTACCCCGGGATGCAGGAGAGGCTTTTACAGGAGCTTATCGACAATGGCATCGATGAGGATACACAGATAGACGCTGACCTGGTCACCCGGCTCACGTTCCTCGACAAGTACATCAAGGAGACGCAACGTCGGCACAATCCATCATACCAGCCGGCTCGGACTTCCAAGGTCGACATGATACTCCCAGGAGGCTACAAGCTTCCGAAAGACTCCATTGTGATTCCTGCAATCCACCATATCCACAACAACACGGAGCTATGGGACAATCCGGCGCGGTTCGACCCTGATAGATGGGACACCGACAAGGTGAAAAGCCGACCAAACGGGTCCTATATCCCTTTCGCAGCGGGACCGCGGATGTGTATCGGCTTCAACTTCGCGTTGATTGAGGCGAGAATATTCCTGCTGAAGCTGGTCTACCGATACAACTTCACTCTAGCCAAGGATGGCCCCATTGACTATGACCCGATGTTTCAATTGATAAGACCAAACAATCTTTACGTACGGGCGGAGCGTCGCGTAAAGTGGCCACCGCGGACCAATGCATGATTGACGAGAATTTTATTTGTATGATATAAATTTAGCAGGAAATCGGGTATCATGTCCAGTATTAGATGAGTTAATTATAGACCACTTCAATTGTATTCGGAATTTTCACTACTGTTAAGTCTTGGCGCCTATTAGCTTCACCAGATCCCAGTTCTTAGAACAGCTCAAAGATGAAAGGGGTCAAGATCCAAACCAACAACTTATTTCAAGACACCAAGAATAAACAAGTGTACCTTCAGCTCTAACGACTACGTAGCACTCTATACCATCAACGCACATGCGATTGACGTCGAAATACTGCTTTGCTGAGAGGATCGACAGAGGCTTTGCTTTCATCAGTCAGCTTTGGCTTTCTCTCGGCATCTTCCCCGACAGTCCCCGAACGGAATATTCGCCATGCACATTTGATCATATAACTTGGTTCGCTTACTTACCCACGATAATAGATGCTATTGGATTACGGTATGTATATGATAGTTCAAAAATAGAAGATCATTCAATCGTCTTAGCTTTCATGACCACATTTCGGCATGTGGAGTGAAAAAAAAAAAAAAAACTTCATTCAATGGATCGCCGATGGACGGTTCCTACGCCGAGTGAGGACATACAACGACCATTCCGTCAAATTCAATTAGACTTCACCTGACAAGGCTACATATATAAAATGCTGAGAAGCTATAGTGATGCGCTCACGACGGAGAGTGCATGGGGCCGCACGTGCTAGCTCTTACTCCTCGCATTCTTACTTGTGGCATGGTCGCAACGCGTCACTAAGTGAATCAGCATGTCTTCGTCAGAAGCGGGCGATACGCCGCTGTCATACACCTTCGTTACCGAGGATAATAGGGGTGAGGGGCGCAGTCATGCCATACGAGCGCATTGGAGACAGCGTCGCCGGAGAATGGAAATGCAGCGAAGGGAACGGGAAGAGCAAGAACAGAGACCGCTGAGGGCAATCTTGCCCGGCCCCGGTAGCTCTTCAGACGATGCCGGGCCCTCACAGGTACCACCGACGTCCGAACCACGCGTTCCGCATTCCCACGAATCTCTAGAGGAAGACGTAGCCAGTTCGCCCGATGAGAGCCCAAGAGACCCTCCAATCCCACCGAGCGGAATTATTCCAGAGCTGCTGGAGGGAATACCGGCACAAGCATTATCGAGAATGAATCTCGCTCTCGGGTCTAGCCGTCTAGATCCGTTTGATCGCTTCCCTGTGCAGCTTACTTCAAAACACCACAGGCTGCTGCATCATTGTAAGTTATAATAGCGTTATTGCTCCAGCAACCCTAGACACAAGTCCAAAGTAGCCAAGTCTAATATTGTGGTTCTCAGGGCTCAGCACCTTTGCAGGCATGACGTTCGGCATCCACACGTCGACGTTCAACCCGATGAGGGACGTTTGGCTCCCGCTAGATTTATCGAATGCCGCGTCTTTCAATGCGATCATGGCTCACTCCGCGGCACACCTCGCTCGTATGCAAGGGTTCCCGGTCTCCAATGAAGCAGTGCGATTCAAGGTTGAGGCAGTAGGAATCGTTCAAATATGGGCTAGGGATCCAGCTCTTGCGTTAAGTGATGATACGATCGCGGCTATTTTGAGACTCTTATCGTTTGAGGTAGGATTATATAAGCATCCTTTAAACCGTGATTCATAGAGATAACCCAGAAACTGACATTGGTCTTGACGTATATAGAGATATTGGGGCTCGGAGGTCGAATGGCGGATTCATCATAACGGATTGTTACAGATCATTGAAGCGCGAGGCGGCATCACGACACTGCAGAGTAACTGGAGGCTTGAAATAACTACCTTTCTGTGAGTCTCATCATATCCCTTCTCCCGAAAATCGTGTCATTAATGCGTAGATGGGTAGCGTAACGTTGATGACTAGGCCATCATGGTTCGACAGCTCCAATCAATTAAGAGAAATCTCGCAGCAATCTATGAATACCCATCCGGTCCTAGGACAATTAGGGAATCTGTACAAGACTCGCTGCCTGTGGCTGCTCTCGTTTATGCAAGACATGCGCACATTCATGGGTCACTCCGCTGAGACATATAATCATGGACTAGCCCATTACGCCGCTATACGCGACGCTCTACTCGTAGTCAAGTCGGATTTATACCTGCACGACGAAGACCTCCAGGGCGAGGGCGACATCAATGAGCGGGAGCGTACTCGATTAGCCTGTCTCTTCTATATATGCGTCATGCTCCAAGGTTCTGTTTCTGACTCTGGGAACACCATCCCCATGGATTTTCGCCACAGTTACTCGATTACATCTTTCGACCAATGTCTCGCCCGAAACTATGCTGAGTGGCAAGGGTCTGTCCAACACCTGTTCCAATGCCTTTTTCAGGGCGCTATCGCAGCACAAACCCATCCTAGTAGATTACGTTACGCATTAGATCTGACGGACATCCTCGGTTCGATGAGCGCGGAGGCGGGGCGGGGCGTGGAGAGATGCATGCTGCAGATACTCTGCCAGGCGCTGATGGAAGCGAGGACCACCCTTGACTACGACTTGACTCCAGACAGTCTCCTAGCATGCATAGAAGGCCATTAAAATACCGTTAAAATACCATGTAGATAGTTGTACTTTAGCAATAGAATAATAGACTATAAATACAATAATGAGATCCATTATTCATCATCATTACTACTAATCACCAAGAGCTTTTAGACTGCTGAGTGACGGCGCAAAGAAAGTGCTTCCGGTAACAGGCGTTGAGAAATCGAGGATACGATCGTGTAATCCCGGCGGATCGCCGACAAACATACGTTCCATCATCTTTTCCACCACCCATAGATTGCGGGAGTAGGCAATGAAGTAAGTACCGTACTGGCCGGCACTCGGAGACCCGAACGGCATGTTGTCGCGGAGGACAGCGTGTTCCTCACCGGACTCGTCTTCGATGGTAGCGAGCGTCTTGTGCGCCTGTTGCTTGCCGTCATCGGCGTCGTCGAGCTCGACGTTATCGGACTTTGTCCGTCCGATTATAGCCTCCTGCTGCTCGGTTGAGAGGACCTTCCACCCTTTTAGATCGTGCAAGTATTTCTGAACGACGACGTAGCTACCACCAATAGCTGTCGCGTCACCGCCGCTCGACTTGGATACCAACACAGCATCTTCAACGTCTGCGCCGACTGGGTTCGCCGTGCCGTCCACAAAGCCTAAGAGGTCCCGGGCGTCGAAGTAGCGGAAACCCACCGTCTGGTCCTCCAAACGGACGGCATCCCCCAGCTTTTCCATCAATTGCCTCTCCAGCTCGAAGCACATGTCCCGTCTCTCCGATCGGATGTGAAATAGGATGTCACCCGGGGTCGACACAGCCGTCTGCTTGGCCCCGCGAACTTCCGGGAAGGGGTGGAGCTCCGCCGGACGGGGGAGTCTCGTCAGAGAATCCCAGGCTCGACTGCCGATGCCCACAACGCACGTGAGATTAGCATTGACGTCGCGAATGGATATGTTCTTGGCGATATCGGGGACGCTCGATAACACTCCGCGAACGGATTGGATCGAGCTGTCGGTCGGCACGACCGAGAAGACCAGGAAAGTCGCCGAGCTTGTGAGGCCCGTATCGACAGGCTGGGATCGGCTCATGGTAGCTATGGTTTGGTAGCGAATAGGGTTGAGAAAACTGTGGCGTGTATACGCAAGTTGGTTTCTTGTTTTAGCTGCTACTGTCCAATGGCTTGGAGATTGTATCAGGGGCCGTCCTAGTGCCGCCCTGAAGGTCTTAAGAAGCATACTGCTGGATCTTTGGATCTGAGTGTGTCCGTATCGCCCACTATCTTCAGCCGGCGGCGCGCCGTGATTTGGGCGGCCACATCGGTAAGGGTACGGGATGCGCGGTCAGCGTCGGGATGCTACTCTAGGTAGTCATTTCGATATTATGTATGCAGGTCGGGTTGGAGCCGACCGTGAGTATTGTCTTAACCCCAACTCAAGGTCATGGTCCAGTATAGAAGAGGACAACCCTGTAAATGACGTACACGCCGCGTTTTCAGCTGCGGGGATGGTTCGGCCTTATGATATACTCAGTAGACTCGCCAGTTCGCCTTGTTTCCGTTTCGAGATCGCTTTGGCTCAGCTTGCTCATTGGTTCTATGGTCTTCCTCCTCCGGTTAGGCCGTATCTCAGCATCGTTGATGCGTGCTGCACCTACTAGTAGCCCCTGTATACTAATCCAATCCCAAATCAACGTTGGCAGCATACATATACGCTATCCTATGTTACGATGCCACTATTTGGCACATCTGCATCGATAGCATACGTCCTCATCGCTCTGGCGCGGTA
The DNA here is from genome assembly GCA_022495085.1 of Xylaria sp. FL1042. Classification (NCBI taxonomy): domain Eukaryota; kingdom Fungi; phylum Ascomycota; class Sordariomycetes; order Xylariales; family Xylariaceae; genus Xylaria; species Xylaria sp. FL1042. The sequence goes on along the minus strand of MU380158.1, from coordinate 25,835 downwards.
AGAGTGCTTTCTGCAATGAGCAGCTATCGAGTCTTGACAGACGGGGTGAGTGTGGTATTTCGAGTCCAAGGATTACAGGGTTCCGTCAAAAGTTTCCGAAGCTCTTCCGTCACACGTATATGATGAGCAAGGGTAGTGCTTACTAACAGCCATCCAATCATCGCTTCTTCTTCAAACTAGGGGCTCTCCTGAATCAGCACAAATTGGTTGGTTGGTTGGTATTATTGACGCCTGGGGGAACATACTAAGTAGTCCCGTACCTACCTAGGGGTTTACGGCGTATAAAGCTATCTAAGATATCCTACAAATCTAACTATTAAAGCGCCCGTGACAGTCAAACCGCATCCGTTGGCCCCGCCCTCTGGGCTCGTGCTCGGCGGTGTACGGTCAGAGTTGGTCCCCTTACGAGGGAGCAAGCCAGAATCCAGATATATATATATATATATAAAAGGGAACAGAAAGAAACAGAAGTTCTAGTAACAGTATTACCCGTGTCTCGGTCTGGCCCCAAATCAGCACAAGTAACCGACCGAAGAGATGATATAGGCCTGCATAGATGAATGCATAACTATAGTAAGTAACACATTGTGATGCCGGGTTACGTTAGGAGTCAGGAGTTAACTTAGCTACTAGCTGCGTGAATGTAATATACTCCAATACTCGGCAATGTCAAGGTAATAACCATCCGTATAGAATCAGTTCTAAAGAGCCAAACAGACGTGGTACTATTTTCTTATGCAAGCAGCCGCGCATGTATGAGAACAATAGAATCCTGCAATAGCTGAGAAGATACATATGGACTCACCTGCATCTTGAGAATCTATTGCGACTTTGCGCGCTTTATTACGGTTGGTGATAGGCAGGTGGACGTTCCCCTGTAACATGAATACCGAATACAGTCTTACAACACTGGTAAGATGATCATTCGAAATATGCTTTGATTCCGCTTTTTTTGATCTAAATACGAACATCCCTTGTGGTCCGTAGATGGGCCTGTGCTCTGACGCAGACTCCATTTCCATCAACACATGAACAGAGGGATTCGTATGCTTTGCTAATATGTGCTCGATAGCTTCAGATACTAGGATCGAGGAACAATTGACGAATGAATACAAGAAGCCTAATGGCATTGGCGAAGAACTCGACCGAGCCGCTCTCTTAAGTTAAGACCACGTTTCTAAATGTGCATACGTCTTCCAAAAATTCTATTCTACCCCTGTCGGCAGCGATCTCCATTTCCCGCGTTGGTGTCCAATATCTACTATTCACTCAAGATTGATCGCGGGGAACTCCAAGCTCTCGAGCGAATTACGGTTTCTACGAGAGATGTTGAGTGACGCTTCCAGTGGGATGGGTATCATAAGGGCTGACTAACTCAAGTACGAAAAGTGCACCAAGGACGAATATATGTCCATTCATCATCCAGAACTACTGAACAGGGGAAAGATCCGACCTGGTGCTTAACCAAAGCCATCCATGCCTTATAGCGCCTCCAAATGTACGGCAGCGGATACATCGTGCCTCCTTTGCCGAGGGCGTCGTGCGCCGAAGTCCTTAACGCCTGGAGCTATCGTACCCCGCAGCAAGATTCGATTGTCTTCTGAAGATCGTGAATCCTTCGTCACACCAGTTCCCTCCGTATACCTAAAGCTCTTGGACTTGCTGGATTGGCCAACGACGTTGCCTAGTCTAGTTTGATCCAGAGAGGGGAAAGGGGGATGACTGAGCAATTGATCGTTTGCCTAGGCCCTGAAGTCGAGATAATAATAAGCAAGTTGACGCCTTCACTTCGTATCTCACGATCTGTATTAGTTTGAGTCTGAATAGCTACTTTTCGGCCCGTGGCTCCTATAATCTTCAAGCCTTGCTACCGGCAAACTGGTTTAGGGTCTACAACTGGCCAAGGTCCGAACATCTCCCCGTTCCGTTAGATTTAATGAATTAATCTATGAATGAGCTAACAAGATGATACTACCTACCTACTAAGTAACCAGGAAATTACACAGGAATGTGTTTTAACTATATTTGTGAACGTATAAGATATCATATTGTTGCCTATCTATCTAGTTGTTAAAGATTTTAGCTGAATCCCTTAATACTAGGTAGACAAATTTAATTATTCCAAGGCATATTTTTCTTGCAAAGATAAACTTGCACAAGTGCTTTTGATTATTCACCTAGGTTCTCTAAGCAATGTAGCTCGTGAGTGACATAAATTTACGGTCCTTGGTATAGATTTGCACAATGGGATACTTGCGACAGGTAGTAGGAGGCTATTCCCGCGTAGAATATCCACCTGGGTTTCGTGCATCTGGGCAATGGAGCCTGCGCGTAAGCGACATGTCACTCCGTTTCGGGAAGTACTATTCAGCCATTCAGAGTCCGAAATTTGGGCGTCTGACATGCTCTCTCCGAATACCGACCGAACGGAAAAAAACCTCAACATCAACGACAGGCGTTTGGGTGCTGGTAGAACCAAGTTCCCGCATAGTTGGTTTTACGATATCGTCATAGCTTTACGACTCGAAATGGTATGCCGGCATGCGTGGCCGGCCGGTGCATGCACCATGAAGCCCTACGCTATTCGCTATCTCGGCGCAAAAGAGCTCGGAGGGGGATAGCTCGTGAAGGGACTTGAGGAAACTTCGTTAGAGGGAAAACCAAAACATGATGGGAAATAGATCGATGAAGCATGGCTCACACGACCATATAAATCATCTAGTTTCTGCCGTATTTCAATCGAATCCGAACATCATCAGGCAACTTCAGAACAAATCCAGAACATCTCCGGACATTCTTAAACATACAAACATCAACATCATCCCTCTCAGTCATATCTGCACCAGACTGCAATATCTAAGACTGCCACATTTCTATTTATCATGGCACCTCTCAGCGGTTCACGTTACGACTTCGTCATTGTCGGTGGAGGTACCGCCGGCAATGTCATCGCAGGAAGACTTGCAGAGAACCCAAACGTCAGCATCCTTGTGCTCGAAGCTGGAGTCGCGCATCCCGAGCTGATCGACCAAATCACCACTCCCTCATCGGCCATGACATTGAGAGGTAGCCAATACGACTGGGCGTACAAGACCACCATTGTGAATCGGGACGACTACGAACGCGTCGAAAAGCCCAATACCCGCGGCAAGGTCCTGGGAGGCAGCTCCTCGCTGAACTATTTCACCTGGATACCGGGCTGCAAGCCCACATTCGACAATTGGGCTGAGTTCGGTGGCGAGGAGTGGACGTGGGATCCTCTGCTCCCTTACCTTCGCAAGTCTACTACTTACCATGACGACGAAGGATTATATGACAAAGACTTGCAAAAACTGGGTGTCGATGGCCCATTGCCTATTTCGCACGCCGAGCTGTTACCTGAGCTTGCCCCTTTCCGCGAGCGCATCACGCAAGCCTGGCTATCTCGAGGCCACAAGCTCACCGAGAACATCTACGACGGCGAGATGATCGGGTTAACCCACTGTGTGGACTCCATCTACCATGGAAAGAGATCGGGTTCATTCCTCTTTGTCAAGAACAAGCCCAATATCACGATCCTTGCCGAGGTACACTCGAAGAAGCTCATCATTGATGAGACAGAAAAGACTGCCAGGGGCATCACCGTCATCGACAAGACGGGCACCGAGCTCTCCTTCTACGCGACTCGCGAGGTCATTGTATCGCAAGGCGTCTTCGAATCGCCAAAACTCCTCATGCTTTCTGGCATTGGACCCAAGGACCACCTCGCCCAACACGGAATCCACACAATCGTCGACTCCGCTCACGTCGGCCAGAACCTAATCGACCATCCCGGTGTCCCTTTCGTCCTGCGGGTTAAGGACGGCTTTTGCATGGACAACTACTTGCTCCGCAAAGGACCCGAGAACACGACCGCCGTTGAGACTTACAAGACGACTGGCCGGGGGCCCGTTGGCTCCGGTCTCCTGGAGCTCGTGGGCTTCCCTCGCATCGACGACTACTTCGAGAGAGACGAATACTACCGTCAACGCAAAGCCGGGAACGGCGGCAAGGACCCGTTCTGCCCCGAGGGTCAGCCTCACTTCGAGCTCGACTTCGTCTCCATGTTCGGCAGTGCTTTCCAATGGCACTACCCGATCCCCAAGGAGGGCTGTTACATCAGTGTCGTAGTCGACCTTGTGCGGCCCATCTCCCCCCCTGGCGAGGTCAAGCTGAACAGCGCCGACCCTCTCGTGCAACCCAACATCAACCTCAACTTTTTCGCCGACGAGCTGGATATCATCGGCATGCGCGAGGGCATTCGCTTCAGTTACGACGTGCTGACCAAGGGAGACGGCTTCAAGGACATTGTCGTCTCCGAGTACCCCTGGGACATGCCTCTCGACGACGACGCCGCCATGCGCCACGCCGTCCTCGACCGGTGTCAGACGGCGTTCCATCCTTGCGGTTCTGCGCGTCTCTCCAAGGATATCAGCCAGGGTGTCGTCGACCCTGAGCTCAAGGTCCACGGAGTGAAGAACTTGCGAGTCATTGACGCCTCAGTTATTCCCGTTATTCCCGACTGCCGCATCCAAAACTCGGTGTACATGGTTGCTGAGAAGGGTGCGGATCTTCTGAAGGCTGCTCACAAGGACCTCTTTGGAGCCTAGATTATGTTGCTAGGACTCTAGGTGCATTTATTTAGATCTTCCTTTTGAAATGCTAGATCAATCGTAATACTTTATGAACTCCTAATAGATTTTGTATTACTCTTTCTCAAACATTTGGTATTCAATCGTCTCTGTTGTAAGTTGGTAACTTCTATGGTTACTGTACTCCGTAGTGAGCGCATAATTGAAGAAAGTAAAAATACCACTTAGTTATAGCTTAAAGTAGTGACAGCAATATTTGTCTTCAATTAGTTCTCCTTCAATGCATCAATTCTGATAAGTAATCCAGGAAACATACCTGGTTCACTATCTCTCGGTACTGTTAAGCTCAAGTGCGGAGTTCAATTACCTTATTTAGACAAAACCTCGGTTGCATGCAAGGTATTTACACTATTATTTACTTAGTATTGCTATATGACCTCACCTTGAAAGTCGGTAAACCAACAATTCAGATCAATTGTTAGGAACATACTCATCACGCACTCAGCAGAGTTTAAGAAAACTTCATAAACATTATATCAAATAAACAACAGGAAAAAAATGGTGCTCTGCAGCTTCCACCTAATCGCCCTCAAAGACGGCACAACCCCCTCAACCCTCCTCTCATCCCTCCGCAAAGCAGGCATCAGCCCAATCGTGCAAGCGCGCGTCTTCCGCTGGATGATTCTTCCCACACAGCTCTCAGCAGGGTACCTCCTCGCGCGGAACATCCACTGGGACATGCTCCTCGTGCTGCCCGAGAACACCCAAATCCCGACCTCACTCCGCACAACCTCAATCGCCGCAGAATGGACAGCAACAGTAGGGACATCAGCGAAGCTGTTATCCAACTACGCGCCTCTGAACGCAGAATTACTGCATCCCAGAGCCCCCGTGGCCCCAGCCTCTCTAGACCTCGAGGCCGCAGCCCGCGCCGACTCCTCGCAGAACCTCGAGCTAACCCCCGAGCTAGCCGAGTTCATCGCCTCGCTCCCGGCGCATCTGCGCTCGCATCCCGTCAGCATGCTGAATCTGCTGTCGTTCAACCCAGGCAAGCAGGCGCAGTACGTGAAATACGGGCAGGAGTTCAGCGCGCGGGTCGGTGCGCGGCACGGAGGGCGAGTGAAGATCGTGGGCAAGGTGACGGGTTCCGGGGTCGGAGGAAGAAGAGGAGAAGAAGAAGAGGATGACGCGACGAATAAGCAGCAGCAACAACAGCAACAGCAGCAGAAGGAGGGTTGGGACGAGATCGCATTCGTGCATTATCCCACCATTGCGCATTTCGCGTCCATGGCAGGCGACAAGGACTACCAGGATGTGAATCATAAGTATAGGTTGGGGGCCTTGAAAGATACGTTTATTATCTGCGTATTGGAGATCACGGATGACGGCGAGGTCGTAGGTGCGGCGAAGAAAGAAAACAAAGTGAAGCTGTGAATTGGATTCTAGGGGATGAAAAGACCGTGTCTGGATTGACTAGTAATTGGTAAGACCTTGCTTGATGCCTACTTCTAAACATCGATACCTGTACGGCTATTCTACTTGAAATGATAAGCAAATACTTAGGCAGTGAAGAAGTGAGTGACTAGAACCGTGGGCCAAAGAGGGCTGACAAGGATGTGGTCCTGTAGGCTGTATGTCATAGCACAATGCTCTCATATTTAGTTACTGGGTTAAGTGCTGAGTTGGAAATGGGGTTGTAATCTACATTTCTACTATAAAACTGCGCGCCCAGCCAAGTGAAAATAGCTGCGCTTTTCAGTACCCCTATTTCCTGATAATGGGTAATGCCCAGCCAGACCTGAGGAGCAAACCATTTCCTAAGGAAAACAATAGTACACTTGATTCACCGTCCGGAGTAGCAGTAATAACTTTTGCCTTTCCCATGCATAAACCCACCAACGAGCATCATACACGCATTGCTCTTAAAAATTCATGAGAGCGTAGCACCTCCCATCCCGGCGAGATCTTTAGTAAACGATCGCCTGTGTCTCCGTGAACGGAAATTACCTCTACGTTTCGGCGACACATTCGACACCTAGTGGTAATTGCCGCCCCATCCACCTTGGTGACCTTGTCGTCCGCCGTAGTAAGTTCCGAAACCCTGGTTGCCTCCATAACCACCGTATGGAGTGCTTCCGTGACCTTGATTACCAGAACCGCCGAGACCGTAGCCGCTGGCTCCTGTTTGGCCACCATGGAGATTTTGAGTTAGATGACTCGGGTAACCGCTGTAACCACCCATACCTTGCTGGGCAGATTGAGGAGGCGGTAGACCAGATGCGGCGGGGGTGGCGTTAGTGGAACCCGGACGTGCTGCAGAAGCAAGGGAAGGGCTGGGACCACCAGCGGTCTTGGAGTCTCCGTAAGGCTTTAAGTCGTCATTTCCACTAGCGGAAGTCGTAGTGGGCGCATTGGTAGTGTTGAACGCTTGCCCACCTTGCGAAGGAAAGCCTGTGCCTCGTCCATAAGAGTCATGGACGCCACTGAATCCAGCGCTGCCGAGCGCACCAGGCGCCCCTGACTGCTGGTTTGTGCCACTGCGACCAAAATCGTTCATGCCAGAAGTTAAACCAGTCTCACGGCTAACAGAGGACTGTCCAAAGCCAGCTGTAGCCGCCGTGGATCCATGATCGAAGGGGCCTTGGGGAGACATGCCATACTGATGATGGGCCTGACCATAAATGCCACCCTTGCTATAGGGGGCTCCGCCATACCCGCCTTGACCGTACCCACCGTAGGGTTGGTTCATGTACTGAGCGTAATAGGGACTTGAGTAGTAAGGGTGCTGCTGATAAGGGTAAGAGGGCTGTTGCTGATGTATATTGGATTGAGGTTGAGCGCCCTGACCAGAAGTCTGCTGCTGATTCTGGCCTACAGGGTTCGGAGTGTTATGCCCGCTGTTGTGGGCATCGGCAGCCGCAGTACCGGGATAACGGGACTGCTGAGCCCCGCTCTGGGGATACTGGCTGAGATTATCACTTTGGGAGGTATTGTAGGCAGCGAATGGGCGATTAATAGCGTTGGGTTCACCATGGTTCTGTCCGCCTTGCTGCTGGCCATAACCGTAGTATCCCCCATACGTGTTTCGGGATTGTTGATCCGCAGTGTAGTAAGAAGAATAATCGGTAGGCCCAGAACTGAATGCAGCACTAGTTTGAGGTCCTGGAGCTTGGGTCGTAGTAGCTGGGAAGCTGTCAAAGCTTGCCGATGTAGTTGTTGGCTGTTGACTAAAAGTATCGTAGGGTTTCTGGGAAAAGCCGGCAGTCTCATGACTGCTTGCCGGAGGGAATCGGCCGTAAGGTTGATTGCTTGATGGTGCTTGTGGTGCTATAAGCTGATTAGTTGCGGCTGTTACTTGGAGGGGTGGGAACATACGCTGGGCAACTGATGAGGCAGGGCCAGTGGGTGGCACTACAGGTGTCACTGAAACAGAGTGAGCTGCACTATTCCTCTGAGACGGAGAATGGGAAAATATACCAGCTGCGCCGGGAGCCTGAGGCTGGGATGTCGTAGGCTTCTGAGCAGAGGGGAATGAGTCGGGAACTGACGCAGGCTGCGCGATAGGAGGAAGAGAGGCACGAGGCGCTGCTGGCGACTCGGCAGGAGGTTGGGTTCGAGTTTCGGGATCCTCACGGTCGCCGTCGATATCGTCTTCAGCTCCGTTGAGGCTAAAAGCACCAAACTGCACAGCAGCTCGATCAACTTCACGATTTCCAGGCATACGAACTGCCTCTTCTTGTTCTAAAAGGCGTCTCTGGTAGCTAGGCATACGAGCTGCGGGGCGTTCTGTTGCCTTTAATGCAGTAGCTGCGTAACCGCTGGCGGCTGGCCGCCCAGCTAGATGCTGGGCCTGTGATGCAGAAAGAGGGGTTACGGCGGTAGGTTGTGCGGCTTGGCGAGCGTCCCAGGAATCGGCCGCGGTGCTAGCTGCGGTCGCAGTGGCTGGAGGATGAGATTCGTCAGGAAGCAGATCGAGGTTCATCTTGGTGAGGTCATCCTCGGACGGGGGCAGGGCAACTTCTGGTTCGATGATCTGGACGGTTTCTGTGGGTGCTGGTTGTTCGACAGGCGCCTCGGTGGGTGCCGGCGTCTCTTCAACTTGAGGCTCTGGTTCGGGCTCTGGAATAACGGATTCAGTGGGAGGTAGAGGTTCGACGACTTCGGCAGGCTTAGGTACAGGCGCCTCTTTCACCTTGGGCACAGGCTTGGGGGCGGTCGACTGTCTAAGCATGCTTGCCCAGGTCTTTGGAGCTGGTGTAGGGGTGGCGGGCTTAGGGGCAGGTTCAATAGAGACGGGAGCAACGGGGACGTTATCATTTGTGGAATCGGTAGTAGCAGCAGTCGCGTTAGTCCATTCGTTCGGGTGTGATTCATCGGCAGTAATAGCATTACTCCATGCAGAAGCTTCTTCAGTCGGAACCGACAACTGGTTATCCTTGACACGATGACCGTTCGTAGTCGCGTGAGCAGTACCGCGACCGCGGCCACCGCGAGCTCTCTCGTTGCCACGAGCGCGTCCACCTCGGCTACCATCTGAGCGACCACCACGGGCAGGTCTGCCATTACTAGATGATTCAGCGGGACCAGTCGAGGCAGCGTCAGTTTTAGTCTTGGGTCGTGCGGCGGGCTTCTTCGTCTTTGAAACCTCGCCCCATTGAGAAATTGTTCCTGCGATTGGGTTTCACGTCAGCACAAGCCGAAAAGCAAACGAGAGATGCATAGCTCTTAACAATCGTGGGAATAACACAGAATAGCTGACAGAGAAGGAATGCACGAGTAGAAATAGCGACGAGAGAGAAACGAGGCGAGAGACGCACCTTCAGCAATTCGAGTAGCTGTAAGCTCAACATCGCCGTCAGTTTCCTTGAGAGCGTACAGAATGTCGGCATCAGACCAGTCTTCAAATAGCTCCTTGATCATTCCAAGCTTTTCGCCATACAGCTTTCTCAGCTGAGCAATGTCGCCATCGTCGTCAAAGGCAGCGGATTCCGTGGCAGCGGTCTTGTCACCGTTAGCCCGTCGTGCCGTGGTATTGCGACCACCAAAGCCTCCCCGACCGCCTCGACCGCCGCCCCTACCCCGGGTGGTTGGGTTTTGCGACCTGGATTGTACTTCGGCCATTGCTATGGTGGAGTTGTGTGTAGATGTGGATGAGTGAAGCCCCTCGTAAAGAAGGGAGACGATGGTTGGTGGTGATCAAATCTGGTGTACCAAGACACGCGCGTGGGCCAAGGGCGGGATTCACACGAGAGGGTACGACGGGAGAGGAAGAGCGAAAGACGAGAGAAACGGTGTCGCTGACACGAGATCAATGGATTAAAGCTGGAGAGGTGCGATGTAGACGTTAGCAGAGAGACCCGAGCAGCATTTCGTGGTGGAGAGAGAGGTGACACGAGACTTGTCAAGGGAGGGAGGCAACGCAAAAAGCAAGGCTGGGCGAGGTCAGCAGGTTTGCATTTCTATTGTACTGACTTTTCCGAGGACGTGGCGTGACGAGGTAACGGTTGTAGGACCAACCAATTGTCTGCTGACAACGGCAACCACTCGCTTTTCGATGGGATACAGGGTCCTCGGCGACGCGACGCAGAAATCAGCGGCGATAATAGGTGTGCTTCTTGTGTTTTTGTGTTATTGTGGTGAAGGTGGAGGAACAGTGGTGGCGAGTTCAATCATAGGACATGGGAAAGGTACACACCAGTAAGAGCCTACAGAGGGAGCTGGGGGGGGCCCTTTTTCGCTTCCCAGCGTCTGTTAAGGCTTTGCTGCGAGCGCTACTAAAGAGAAATGGGGCGGTTTGCTGCTGAGGCTGTGGGCTCAGGCAGGGAGGGCTTGTTTTTGGGGGGATGGGTGGATGCGCTTGGGGGCAGGCAATGGAAAATCTGGGGCTGGCAGGGGCCGGCAGGAGACTGGCTAACGGCTCGCGACAGGTGAGTGGTCCCGTGTACAATGTTTAGCTAAGTACTTATAAGTCAGGTCGATAGATACTGTGGCGAGTATATTGGAAGGAGGAATGAAGGTATGTATATAGGTAGGCACTTTCGATCCAGTTCCGCCTTTTCTTAGTTTCGGAATGGATTATCTTGGGTTCCAATTGTGCTTATTTGACCAAGGTATTGATTGTACACGTAGGTAGGTGAGTATCCCGCCCAATTTGGCTACGTGCCTCTGGCATGCGTTCTGTTCAGCCAAAGCTGAGCTGACGGAATACTCATCTTCCACTAGCATTCCTTACGGCACAAAGGGGATATAATCTCCAAATAGAATCTATACTACGTAGATGTCTCGAAAAGCTACTTAAAATACTTACTATATGAGACCTTTCTACCTATAGACTATATATCTACCTATTTAAATTACCCTAGCTTAGCGCTATCATCAGCTTCACTTCTATTTGGTGCCGACATCTATAGCTGGCCATCTGTCCAGTAGTCACCAAGTTAGATGTGGTCTTCGAATTATGGTTTTTGAAACTTTACGATAACTAAATTAGATAATCAATTATACTACACAACAAAGAAACGCCGTCAATAGCATTCTTACATTGCGATAAAAGTACCTAACTTAGTACGTCATATAATGCAATATTATCACAATAAGGTAACTGTACGATGGAAATACCACTAGGAATTGTTTTTTTAGTTTTTAGCGTTCTTATTTCGATTGGAGCAGCAAGTTTTGATACCTATGTCATGCATCTCTACTCGCGTGGGTCCAAGATCCGAGTCACGTGCATATCTGTCCCGCTTAAGCTGCTCTAGTTTGGTAAGGATCGGATGACGGTGGTCTGAGTCGGCGACTCCCATCATTCGTCCCGATTTCGAACTCGGGCTCGAACTAAATTTCGTCACCGCCGGCACAACCGTCGACTGTTGACCATGGTTGGCCGAACGCCGTCTCTCAGCTCCTTGAGGAGAGGCTTTCTGCCACAGATACATCACCCTCTGCCACTGAACCAGCGCGAATCTCAGCAGCTTTTACAGTCAATCACGAGCTCCTTTCGCAAGAACCTCGACAAAGAGCATCCATGGGAGTCGGACGGGACAGTCACAAACGCTCCAGCGGACTCAAGATTGGGCCTAGCTGAGTCAATCTCCGCGACGACGAACCATCGTCCAACCGATCAGCACCTGCGCGCCATTCTTTCCAATCCTCTTTTCGCCCAACCACGCAATGACAACGTGGGCGCAACTACACCATCGTCCATACTCGCTCCTCGCAGCAACCCTTTCGATGTTTTTGACTCAGCCGTGTCGAAAGGCCTCATGACTATACGTCGTGCTGCTGGCTTTCTAGCTACCGTACGATCACAACTTTTGGCCGAGTCCCCCGATAATGTTCGACAAAGAATGGGCGCCTCGGGGGCTGGGCTCAGGGTGTTGCGATGGCTCCGGGCTTCTGGACAAGAAAACGATCTTCACTTCCTCAGCGACCCTGCTCTTCTCAAACTTATAGTGTCGTTCTTATATGCAGAAGGTCTACAAGAGGTTGCTTGGGGCTGGTTAGCACGGCTGGCTGCGCGGGGTACCGAACTAGAGTTCGAGAAAACTCCAGGCAAGGCCGATTCTCGAACCTTATCTAAACTAATGTCCGCTATTATCGACGAAAATATCAATTCGGCCTCGCCGTCCGCAATCAGTCTAGATGGTTCTTATGCAGCGCTAGCAAAGGCTAATCACATGTTACCTCATGAGAGTCCAGCCGTCAACGCTGCTCTGAGAAATTCCTGGGCTAGGCTTTCATGGGCATCAACTGTCGATGCCGTGGGACGCCCCAAGCCCTCTGTGACACTTTTTGAAAAATTTGTCGACATTGGAAGACCTTTAAAACTTCCCCTCGATTTGGCACATTTGGATCTCCATCATCCGACCACCCCGACTCATTCCGCTGCGATAGAGTACCTTGGCCTCCGACGGCAGATCGTGGAGGATATGTCCAACATGAGACCAGGGTTACAGCAACGAATCCTATGTCTAGTATTAGACGCCGCTGAGAGGCTCAACCAAACTGGTCAAGCTGCCGAAGCGCCTTGGGTGGAGCGTCTAAAGAGCGCTATTTATGAAAGACTTAACCTCGGGGTTCTAAACATTCAAATAGGAAATTCTCTAAACTCTACGATTCCAATTCAAAAAGGAATATGAACTATCTAACGACAAAATCATTTTTCGGCGTTTTGGTATAGCATAGTTTGTTGAGATATCCGCATTGGGTTGGTATTTAGGCCTATAGGATCTGCTTATTTCCAGAATTTACACGTCCTGCTCCTAAGAATTGCAAGCGCGCGTTTTAGAGCAACCAGTCAGCTGTAATTAGTCTCAGCACTACGTGTGTGAATTCAAATTTGTATGACTATTTTCGTCTTAACATATCAACGTTCCTTTATTGTATACCTATCATACAAGTGATTAGTATATCCCAACTATCGCTTTTGTTCGGCATCCCCTAAAGTACATCCTACTTAAGTGTAGGTAGTCATGATCTTCCATAATTAGTGGATATCATTACAGACGGAAATGAAACGGAAATGAACAAATCGTCGATGTGAAGTGAGTGTAGCCAGATCATCATTCATTCCTCCATCCCATTCACAACCCGCAACGCCCTCCTAGGTCCAAGGACAACGCTAAAGAAATTAGGCTCCCGGCCATCAAGCAGCGCCTCCGCCGAGTTATCGCTCCTCGTGCTCCAGGTCGCGTTGCTTTTCGACCTGTTGACGCCACTACCTTCCGCAGCAGCACCTCCTCTCGCATTGCCGGTGTAACTATCATAACCCAATCCCCATGGCCTTCTATCCTCGCTCGAACGAGACCGGTCCATACTCCCGAACCCAGATCCAGATCCGCGACTCGGCTCGTCGCTGCTGCTCATGAATTTCGGCTCGCCCAGCTGTCCGACCCAGGAGAAATGATCTCTATCCTCATCGACGGCGCTGCCCCCGCCGCCTGAACCGCCGCGAGCGCTATTACTTTGTTCTTTCTTTCGCAGCTTCTCGTTACCAGCCGCTGCTGCGGCTGCCATACCGCCGGGCTCGATGTCGTCTTCGCCGTAGCGATTCGCTATGGCCATGTGTTTCTTGTAGGCGCGGACTTGGCGGCGCCAGAGCCAGGCGCAGAAACCTAGGTAGAGGGCTGACAGGCCAGCCAGCGCTGCAACGACGCCCGCGGCTATGGTGCCGCCGCGGTGGGCATCGCTGTTGTCTGGTGAGCCTGGGTCGCCGCTTCCGGGATTCGTCACGGTGGCTGTGGATGCTGTGCCTGTTATTGTGAAAACGGGTGGCACGCCCGTCTTGAACGGACCGTCTGTCGCGGGACCTGAAGCGGGCTGTGTCGCTGTCGCACCGCCCTCTGAGGACCCGCCGATCACGGATTGTACGGCTCCGGGTACTTGGTATCCGTAGCTGCCGGCGAGAACCGTGTTGTCTGCGTTGTCGTCGGCCGGGTGGTCCGCTGCGTTGAATGAGGATTGCCACACGAGGTTCGACGCGTCGAAGGCGTATATACCGGGCTGTTCGCACGGGATTTCCTCGTCGATATACTGTAATGTCTCGCGTCAGTAATTGATCGTTCTAGAAGGAAGTGATTCATTGAGGTTTCGAAAACGCGCGAGCCTCCCAAGACGAGTTACTTGTACCCAGAAGAGCTTTGGTACTCGCAAAGCGAATGTAATGAATTTGAAGATTGGTTACTCACCCCGCCAACAACCACAATCTGTCCGTCTCGGGCGGCACACGAGTGTCCTGCGCGAGCGGGCGGTTCGTTATTCGACGTATCGATCTTGATCCACGTGAATGACGGGATCGTCAAGATCCATACGTCAGTGTATTGTTTCTGTACGATATCAGAGTCAGTACTTGTCGGGATTATGAACATTGAAATACTTCTTTACCCCCATGACGCGTGGAAAAGAAAAGGGGTGTGGGTGGAAAGAAGAAACCGAAGCGTACTAACCTGTTGTCCTACCGGCAGCAGGTTCTGACCACCGTACATATAAATGTTGAAAGAGCTTGCGTCGGGCGCCGAAAACACAACGGCGCAAGGATTGACGCGCACTTGTGGCTTCTCGTCACCAGACGTCTCCTGGTGGTACCACTGACTGCTTGCAATATCATACACGTCGATAGTAGTCATGGACGAGAAGGCGTCCGTCGTGTCGTTGTCGCCAACCACGCCACCGCCAAGACCCAACAAGATCCCACCTGGGCCCCAGCCGGGAACGTACACGAGGACACCGTCCGCACGTTCGGCAAACCCGTCCTGGTTCTGCTCCCCCGCCCACGTGATGTTGCGGTATGCGCCACTATCTGGCGCGCCGGAGTTCTGGAGCGAGTTGACTTGTGCGTTGGAGTAGCCGGGATGCGTGAACTCGAGGAGACTCTTGAGGTATACTCGAGGGATCTGATTCGACCATCCCGGTGTCGTTGCCCAATCCACCCGGCCACCAAAATACCAGCTCAGGCCGAGTTCGGGGACTGAGACACCGGCTCCTTCAGCCGCACGTTGCACGGGTGCACCCCCCGCGTCGGAGTATTGGCCAGCTGACGTCTTCAGGTTTTGAAATTCGGTCCAGGTGAATGCCGCTATATCGTACTGCCATGTTGAGACGGGCAATGGCTCGGTCGATGGGAAGTCGAACTCGCCTCCGTATAGAAATAGATGGTCGAAGTCGTTCCAGAGATATCCCAGCGACACGGCTGGCGGCCCGGAAGGTTGTGGCATCCCGCTCACAGAGGGAGAGCTAACATCCCATGACTTTGTCAGATCTACCGTGATAAAGTCGCTGGCTACTTTGTGTTAGCTGTAGGTAGCGATTATAATATTGAAACATTCAGAGACGTACTCCACGTATTGCTGGTCTGATCTGTAGTCGTCTTCTTTCGACCACCGTAATAATAGAGCGTACCATTTAGGATAGCGCCTAAGTTGTTATTAGCACCTTCTTAATCCATTCTTAACCTTTCCGACAATACTTACTTTGCCCAGCCCACCTCTTGCACACATCCGTGGGACTATTTGCACGGTCTTTTAGTACAGATGTAACTATCGGCTCCCGAATTACACCTGCATCTGCGCCGTTCATTTTCACCTTGTTACGGCCATTATTATAACTTATTGCAGGCAGGACAACCGCAATCAGTAAGGCGATCAAGGTAAACCTGTGTATTCCCGCTATTAAAGTAGGAGGTGAAGTCGCCGCGGGTTTAATCTTCGGTCGTTTTTCTGGCAACAGTTTCAAAAGCCATTGAGACTTTTCTCGAGTCGACTCCCCTTCAACAGCGTGCTTGCGCTCGGGTATCAATCGCGACTCTCGCCTCGTAGTATTCTCATCACTAAATTGCTTCTCCTCAACACTCTGTCTGCCAGTCGAGTGGTCGACGTTCTCCCCATCGTCGTCATTCAGACCAATTTCCCGAAAACCCGACTTTCTCCCTTTCTGGATTCTACCGACTCCGGGAATCGCCATATATCTCGAACCCTCTGCTAACCTGTCGGAGGTGATCTGGGAGTTGAAGTGTGGTCGTTCGTATGTAAGGCGTTGGTCGCACAGATCTGTAGTGCTATGTCGAGCTCGGGTGGACGTCATAACTATAATGGGGCAGTTGTCATTTCTTTATCCAAAGTTTTCATGCGCTTCGCGCTGCAGCGCGTGATGCAAAGGTAAGATAAGGTGGCGTGGGACACATGAGGTCACAGCGGGCTTTTTAACAATTATACGCTCTATTAACCATGTAAATCAATTGGCGGGGTCATCAACGATCGATCAACGGTCCGACTGTGGCAGTAACTAGGCCTGCCTGCGTAGAAGAAGAGCTAGAGGTTGCATAATGTCCATAAACGTCGAGAACGATCCCCCAATTCTAGCATTAGCAGCTGTACAACAGGGAGATGAATTAGACCCCAGACCAACTACATCATCATACCATACCTATTTGATCGGGATCAAAACATGTTAGATAATTAAATAGTTCAATATGCCTACCCTGGACTGTGGCAAGAGTTACCTACATACGCATACTTGCGCCGTTCACCCTGTTTTGATCCTGAAGTCATTCATTGCCGTTTTAGGACTACTGCTCTGAATTGGCATGATTTGATTGGTTCCCAGTAGAACAGGGGCTCCTCGAAAATGACGACACGATCCCCTGATCTGGTTTTTTTACACCCGAAACACCAGCAGCTATGACCTTTCATTCGTAGGCGATCGGGGCAGAAGCTCCAACCGATTATGCAAGGCATCGGACGGTCGAGAGCTGGTTCTAAGCTGGCAGGCAACCAGTGCACCGCCTACTACAAGAGAGATATCATTCTATGCAATTGCAGTAACTAGATACAGCGTTCCATGTTTTTTCGGGTAGGATCTATCCGAGCAGTCTAATAGCCGCCCTGGATATTAACGCCCATAATTTGGTAACAATAGGAATGGCGCTACACCGAATTTACGTCAATCTACGGGCAATCCTTCGGGACACCAGAAGCTCTGTTTCGATTTTGCCCAACCTGTGTTGCTCAAGAGTCAAATACACTCACTCATGATCTAAAACGAAGTGCTTATTTAAGTCTACATAAGTTGTAACGCGCCTCATCATCCCATCGGCACGTTTAGCAATCGATGAGGTCGTAGTCCATATACTATGTGTGTATTGTGCATTTCTTTGCCCTCGACGCGGTCTCTATGACATCAACAAACCCGATGCACAGGCTCCCCAGCCGTCACAAAGCCGGCAACATTCGCTCTACAGGTCCGACTATAATTATCAAAAGTTTCCTCTGAATACCAAGCCACATGCGGCGTCGTCGCCAAATTGAGGCCCGCGGTGTCTGCAGCGAGTAAAACACTATTGGCCGGTTCCGCCGGCTCCTGGGAGTAAACGTCGGTGCCAGCGCCCGCGATCCTCCCTTCCTTGAGAGCAGACACGAGAGCCTTCTCGTCCACGATGCCGCCCCGCGACACATTGATCAGCAAGCCGTCTGGTCTCATCATACCGAACTCGGTCTCGGAGATGAGATTGAGCGTCTCGGGTGAGCGCGGCAGACAAACAACAAGGACCGAGGACTCCCGGATGACCCTCTCGAACGGGACGCGGCCCTCCTGCGCCGGAGCCCCCTTGCGTCCGGCCACGAGGGTTTTCATCCCTAGCATTTTGGCCGTCACATCGATGTTTCGCCCGATTGCCCCGTAGCCGATGATGCCAAGGATTTCGTCGCGGCATGTCCTCGGCGGCTTACCGTCAGGCCCGTTCATGGTGCTTTGCTGTGAGCCTTTGGTAGCCCAGTCACCGGCGCGTGTGAGCGAATGTGTCAGCATGATGGAGCGGCGCGTAGTGAAGTATAGCGTGAGCACGTGCTCTGTGACCGTCGTGACATTGCAATGCGGCGTGTTGCCCACGACTATACCGCGAGCTCGACACGCTGCCAGGTCCACAGCGTCTGTGCCAGAGGCGATTACCGATACCACTACATGACGTTCACAGTTAGTAGGTGTGTGATGTAAGATAAATCTTTCTTTAAATGACTCTCTTAGCCGATAGTGCCAAAGCAATTCAGAACAGGTAATAGGTATTCGCACTCTTCAACTGTGGGGTTACCTCCGCGCTCAGAATCTTAGCCGTCATCGGCAAGATCGTCATAATCACGATATCGGCATCCCGAACCCTCTCGGCTACCTGGTCCGGTCTTGTGCGCTCGTAGTTCCGGAATTCGCATGTGTGAGGTGCCGGGAGAGTGAAGTTGGGCAAGGGGCAGAAAAATGTCTCTAATGCGACGATGACCCAGTGTGTCTTTGACTGGGCCATCTTGGGAGGGGGGGCCGGTCGGTCGGTAAAGGGCAAGCTGTGACTTCGAGTGTCAATGATTGTTGAGCCTTTAGGTAACGGAAATATGTTTGAGACAAGTTCTAAACACCTACCAAGGTAATGAGTGAGCTCCCATGAAATATGCTCTCATTCCGGGACCGGGCTTACGATATGTCGCGGAAGGGCGCGTTCGCGTTAGACCCGAAAGTCTCCACATAGTCAATTATCGATTAAGTCAATCTAATTGTTAAGTTCCTGAGGAATATATCAACCGGCTTCGCATTCAAGTAATCTAACCAAGTTTAGGGGGTGGTTTCAGGGGAAATATATTAAGAGCTTGCTAGATGTGATATGACCTGTCCAGCACGCAACAAAGTGAAACCAGCTCTTATTGGAACAAACCATTCTCTAAGGTTTCCCAGGATATACTGAGAAAAGAATGGAAGGAATAGAGGAACAATAGTCCTAAACCACAACAAAAAGAAAAGCAACTGTCATGACCAAATGAATGCATGTAAAATGCACGATGAATGAGGTTGTTAAAGGTGTAGTCTGGGCTGGCCCCTGAATTCCGGAACCTTATTTACTTGTCGGCAGCTCTGGAGCTCCCGAAGGAGCTTCCGAAGTAGCCTGATCAACAGGTCTGGCAGCTGCTAACCACCTGACCGGACCCCCAGCCTCTATCGCAATATATCTCACACGTTTCTTTATAAATCTAGATATCTTCTCCTTCACTTATGGGACCTCTTTAGAAGAGGTTAAAAATATGTTAAAAAGAAAAAGAAGGGTCTGGCCGGGGATTGAACCCGGGACCTCTCGCAACCTGTGTTCAGGGTTAACCCTAAGCGAGAATCATACCACTAGACCACCAGACCACCAAGATGAAGTCGAGATGTGTGTGTAAGCACACAATCGTTCGACTTGGATGACCACGATAGAACTCGAACCTATGACTAGGAATATATTCATACACTTTAACCACTCAGCCACGCTGCCGATATTTTCTTAGTGCGATATGTGTCGGTCACCAAAGTGGGTTGATGACTGGCTTGTCTCGCAGTTGTTCGGTGTGCTTGCAAGGATACCTGGTGGAATTAAGTGGGGTCTATTTTTATATGTATTGTGTGTGTGCGCTAAGACTAAAGTGCCGAAGTAAGAAGCTAAAAGGGGCGACGTATGAAAATAACCTCCCACAGTGGATGTAATCAATTAGGTACCTCTCTGTGCTCTAAGAGCGTTATACATAGTCTACTTATAAATCTATGAAAAATCATACGTAAAAATGCGCTGTATGTTGAATTATGACCTTTTTTCAAGATTACCTACCCCCTTTAGAAACAAGCCGTTTTCTTTGATTGCAGAAACGTCTAAAAAAGGGGTGAAATGTTAGACATAGTTGTCCCAGAGTGAATAAATAGCCTACGCAGTCACATAGCAGGTAGGTAAAAAGGGGTCAGTAGCCATGAAGGTATATTGGTCAAATGGCCCCTAGCCCTCCAATAGGTAGTTAGGAGGGATAACCTCAATATATAGACGAAGTCTAATAGGCGTACACTAGGGTGTTACCTATCCACCTGACATGAAAGTAGAACAGCTCAAGCGAATTATAATATATTTATTTCAAATCCTACAAGACCAATTGACCAAGATTACCGTACTATAGAGGTCTACCTAATCAGAAATAATATCACACATGCCAGGGTCTCGTCTCATTTGGTAAAAGTTTAGTCTTTAGTTACCATTCCGTCCATCTTTTAAGTCGTCTCAGGCTATAATCGCCACAATAGTTTCCATCAACAATTTAGTCACCGTTATAATAAGGTGACGGTGCTAACTATTATCATTTATAATGCACTGCAAACATACATTGTTCGGTTTGATAGGGAATTTCCAGAGAGTGTAGCAGACATGTTAAGTCAAGATGACAGTGCACCTGAATACAACCAAACCGTACCACTTAAATAGAACTGGCTATTTTTGTAAACTCAGGAGGTTCATTTATGATATTTACTAGCGTGCCTAGACTTGTAATTTCGATGAAAGCGTAACATCCTTATGTCACACCGTGGACTCAAGATAAATAGACGGACAATTTTTAAGCTACACTCATTGAGATGTTCGTCCTTTTCGCGCAACCACGCCATGAGGATTCACCTTAACCTCTTGACAAGTAGTACCATTCTGTGGTGGGGTTATAAGCTGGCCTCAAGCCTGAACTTAAGATGTTCGCCACTGCCATCAACATAATTTACTATTTCCCTTGTTTCGTTTAAAGTCAAAGAGTATCTTTATCATAGAGTATGTAGGTTGGGCTTATACACACTCTTATAACGGGTTCCACATGCTAAAGTCTATAAATATCGCACTCCGACTAAACCCTCTTGTACCACCTACGCGGATGGAGGGGACTCCTGGCAATTCTAATATCTACGTGCTTAACTAGCAATATTAGAAACTCAGTACGAAAGCGTCTGCTAACTTATTATAGCGGTATAGTAGTCCTGCCCTTTCCTCCTAGCCGCCAGGCCTCCGTTTTGCTATCGGCAGGTTGACCTACTAAAGTACTATATTAAAAAAAACAAAACAGTTAAACCTATCTAAGATATAATACTTCTTTTGCCTTAAATAATACCGCTTTTACTTAAGCCACCTTTTTTTTTTATATTTTTTTTAAAACATATTAGTTTTACTAGCTAATTTTTTAATAAAGTTATTAAAAGCGCGCTAAAAACTAATAATAAATCTTAAAGCTATAAAATAATTTTTTTTATACTTAATTTTATTTTATAAATATAAAAAAAAACCTAGTTTTAATTTATTTAAACTTATAAGTAGCGGTTTATTATTTTTTATTTTTTTATATATATTATAAGCTTTTTTTTAATTATTTTTAAAAATAACAACTAGCGATTTTAAACTAATATTTTTTAAATAACATTTTATAGCTTTACTTTTTTATAAAAAAAGTAAAATAATAGCCTAAAAGCACTTTAAAAAATATATTAAGCAACTTATTAAAAATAAACCTTTTATAGTTAAAAATACTTAAAAAAAATAAAATAAGCTTTAAAAGCGTTAAACTTAATAAACTTTATACTTTAAAGTTTTTAACCTTTTTATAATTTTTTATTTTTATTAGTTTATTTAATTATAATAATATATTAATAAAACTTTTTATAAATATTATAATAATTTTAAAGTTAATAATTAAAAAACATAAATCGATTTTATATTACGCTTTAAAAACTTTAATATTTAAGCGCTTTTTAAATTATTTTTTTATATTTACGTTAAACTTTTAATTTAAAAATAACTTATGCTTAATAATTATAAATATAAATATAAAAAAACTTTAAACTTAGCTTTTAATATAATTAAAGTATAATAAAAGCTTATAGCTTTTATAAACTATAAAGTAATAAAAAAACAAAAAAAAAAATTATTTTGCTTAAGCTAATATATAAAAGCTAAAATAAATTAGCAAAAATAAAAATAATAAAAAAGGCTTTGCTTATTTACTAGTTAAAATATATATAATATAATATTAATTAAAGTTTAAGCAGACTAAATATATCTTGTTTTTAATACGCCGTCGTTAATATAATTATTTAATATAATAAATATTTACTAAGCTTGCTATTAAAATAAGCTTAAATATAAACTTAACTTATTAAAAGATTATTATAATAAATATTAATATAAGTATAAAGCTTTAAACGTTATAATTAAAAGCAAACAATATATTTTATAACTTTAAAACTAAAATATTTTTTTACGTTATTATTTTACTAGCTATTATTAGCAGCTTTTAACTAAGCACGCTATTATATTTAACTTATTTTTAATTTTATATAGTAGTAATATATAATTTAACTAATTTAGCTTAAACTTAAATCGTAGTAATAATAAATATTAAAAAAAATAAAATTAAAAAAATAACTAAAACTAGCTACGCTTAAAATAATAGCAAATAAATAAAAAAAATATTTAATTAGCTTTATAAAAAATATTAACTTTATTTACTAGTATTAGTTTTTTTATTACCTTTATTTTAAATTACATGTTTTATTTTACTAGCTTAATTTTAATATAAAGCATTTAAATAAATAGCTTTAACCTTAGCTTTATAATAGTCGATTAAATATTTAACTATTTTAATTTTAAATATATAGATTTTATATTACTTTAATAAAAAACAAATATACTTAAAAAAATTTTTTTTTTTATTATATAAAACGCTTAATAAGCTTTAACATTATATACTTTTAATAAATAATACTTATAAAAATGCGCAGCTTTATAACCTTTAAATAAACACAAGTGCTAATTTAAATAGTACGCACACTTTATACTTTATTTTTTTTCTGGCTTAAAAAAAATTTATATTACTTATACTATCTTTATAAAGAGAGAGAGCAAGACGCGCTCTCACAACAACAATACACACACTTTTAAACCTCTAATTGACTGGCTCGCTTATTCTGACAACTTAAACAGCTCTTCCAATAGCTAAAATAAAAAGATCATACTTTAAAGACGGTACATAATTTAAACACGGCGATTATAACAAGGATTCGCTAGGACATTTAGTAGACTACGTCTACAATATTATGTTCTTTCGGAATTATCTAGAGACTTTGTCCTCCCCATTCTGATCACCTCACATGATGCCAACCCTGTAGTTAGTACACGCAGCTGATCCGTGACCCCTGTGCCAACAAGAAAGAGCGCAATGAAGAGGTCACATTCTACCTACAACGATGAAAAGCAAAAGGGAACTATTCAAGCTTCGATTCAGGGACTCCGCGCCTTGCTCGCTCCTCGTTACGTGCCAGCATTGCGGCTTTCTCCTCCTCTGTAAATATTTTAGGAACATTCTCTGCTGCGGGGTGGAACATATCCCAGCGGGATATTTTGCGGCCGTCCGCGGTGTGGAACCTCGGGGGTAACGGTAGACCCTCGTAGTATTCTCTGATCTGGGTTGGGTTGAGGCCAACTGCATCGACGACATTCCGTTCGGCGTCGAAAGTACGAAGCACACCATCGTAGCCCAACGCACTTAGGCCGTTCCCGTCTGGATCCCTCTTTATAGAGCTCATTATGTCGCGCAGAGACATGTCATCGCCTCCAGATTGTCGGTCTGCGACGGCTTGGGGCATGGTCGGGTTCTGGAGTTGATCGAATGGTTAGCATATTGGCAAATGAGAGAGTTCGAGGGGCATATGTTACTGGGTTGTCCGCCATATTGCCAGTGAGTCGATGCAAGTAAAAATGTCGTGGCTTGAAGGTTTTGAGCGAGAATTGCGTTTTCCAACTGCGGGGTATGTAACAGGGACAGCTTTAGAGGGTCATAAGAAGTATGTAGTAATAGCAGAGGTGATCAGAATAATTAGATGAGAGCAACGGAAGGTTGAAGCGTCAGAAGATTCTGCTGCTGAAGGTTGACTGCAATTTGAGAATGGCGATAGAACAGGAATGGAAGATAGGTTAGGTAGATGCTTTCTGTTCGAGAGATTCCCGAGGATGGGCTCTAACCTTAGGTAGTGGGGCGCAGCGGGAGACACTGAGACAGCAGCACCGCCACATCGATCACGACGTCAAGGCAGCCAAAGCGAGGGTCGGTGG
This sequence comes from Xylaria sp. FL1042, assembly GCA_022495085.1. Classification (NCBI taxonomy): domain Eukaryota; kingdom Fungi; phylum Ascomycota; class Sordariomycetes; order Xylariales; family Xylariaceae; genus Xylaria; species Xylaria sp. FL1042. The sequence continues at coordinate 1,814 of MU380158.1, read as the reverse complement.
TGAGGTCGTTGCGCTGTGCCGTACGAGACACAGCCGCTCTGACCAACAGGCAGTTCCCTTATCAGGGAGGCGATAGCGAGGTTCGAAAGGGATCACGAATTAATCAGTATAAGTAGAGCAGACTTCTCCTGCCTACTGAACAACAAAAAAGCAGAGCCATCATTCCAATCCTCAATATTTACACCTTCTTCGTTATCCTGCCAAAGATATCTTGTTGCCCAACATGCAAGCCAACCTCTTTGAGATCCTCGCCATCGCTTCCGCGTTCTCGGCGGTGCATTCCGCTCCAGTAGAGACTGCTGAGGGCCAGGTCGCCCAAGGACAGGTCAACGGGACACAGGCCAATAAGGCTCACACCAACGAGACTCAAGTCTCTAATAAAGTACGTGCCTGCTTCGGCATTTCCAGCAACTCATATAATGCTTTCTATCCCGTCTCCGAGGGACTAACACCAAAGATCAGCCTATTCATATCCTGCAAACTTGCTATAAGAAAAGAGATGTTCCTATCAGCATCAAAGAGAGAGAGGGAGATATCTTCGCGCGTGCTTGCAGGGATAAGAGCTGCTGGTTGGACACTCAATGTATCTCATGGGGATGTTGTTGGATAATACGCACTATAAGACAGTGACCAAAAAATGGACCGGTCCCGCCAGATTTTTGGCGCAGTGGTAAAATCCAACAATTAAGAGTCTTATTGCTTGAAGTAGTTAGCCGCTTAAAATTCTGGTCTTGGCACGCCAGGGGTTTATAAAATACTACTATTAAGGTCATCTGTTTGAATACGAGCAAGGCTACTAAATACCGACGTAGTATTCCAGCTGTCCCAAATGGGATTTGCAACAGGGATTTGCAACAGCTGAAGGGGTGTGTTGGATAATACGCACTATAAGACAGTGACCAAAAAATGGACCGGTCCCGCCAGATTTTTGGCGCAGTGGTAAAATCCAACAGATGTAGCTAATGCGTTCTCTACTTTGACATGTGTGGCAACTCGTGGAATGCATGCCATTAGCGTAGGACCAAAGGAGGATTCATTAATATAAATAAACCAACTAAAATAAAGAATTATAAAAAGGCAAGGAAGCTTAAAAAGCAAAGCTTACTAAGTCTAACGCTATTAAAGCCGATCTTGTTCTTTTTAAGTATTTTTAGCTATAAAAGGTTTATCCTTAATAAGTTATTTAAAATAACCCACCTAATAATAGCTTACCTTTTTAACGGCCTACTTTAAAAGCATTATTAATTTAGCAGCACTTTTATATAATATATAAATTATCTTAATAATTAATTAACTTAAATTAACTAAATTAAGCTATATTAACTTAAATATACTTTTTTACTTTTTTATTACTTTTAAAGCTTAATTTTATTAAGTTTTTATTTAAATTTAATATAACTTATATAAACTATTGCTTTTTTATTAATTATATTATTTTTTTTATTTAAAAAATTGCTTTAATATTAGCAAATAACTAATTTAGCTTTAAATAAACTTTTTTTTGCTTTTTAAGCTTTAATTTTTATATTTAAGCTTTTAATTTTTTTTTAACGTTATAATTTAGCTAAATTAACTATTAAAGCTTTTATTAAGCTTTTAAAATAATATATAAATAATAAATATATTAATTTTTAAACTAAAATAAAGTTTTTTAAATTTTTTAATATAAAAATTATAATTATATTAAAAATATTTATAAAATTAAACGTTTTTTAACGTAAAATAAATATAATTTAAATAGTTTTAATAATTATTTATAATATATTTTTTATTAGCTAAAAATTTAAAAGCTTTTAATAATTATAAAAAAATAT